>JAVSCE010022031.1:0-17990 GCA_032199065.1 Smutsia gigantea | reverse complement strand
TAAATTAATCACATAAAATCACTCATTTTTACAAAAGTAAAAATACAACTACGATAATTAGTTAAGGGATACACAAGATAAAAATATGTAAAATGGATATCAAACAAAACTTGGTGGGGGGAGTAAAAACATTCAAACTTACAAATCTATTTTAAGTTGATTATAACTTGTTATATCAAAAAAAAAAAACTCGCTCATGGCAACCACATGCAAAAACCTATAGAAAGTACACAAAAGAGAAAAGAAAGGACTCTAAGCATATTACTACAAAAAATCATCAAATCACAAAGAAAAAGAGCACAGGAAAAAGAAGGGAACAAAGAAACCATAAAACAGCCATAAAACAATTCAGCAAATGACAGTAAGTACACACCTATCAATAAGTACTTTAAATGTAAATAGACTTAATGCTCCAATCAAAAGACATAGTGGCAGGCAGAATGGATAAAAAACAAACCCATCTACATGCTGCCTACAGGAAACACACAGAAAGTGAACAGATGGAAAAAGATACTCCACACAAATGGAACCCAAAAGAAAGCTGGGGTAGCTATACTTAAATCAGATAAAATAGACTTTAAAACAAAGACTATAGTAAGAAATAAAGAAGGCCATTATACATAATGATAAAGGGGTCAATTCTGCCACAGGATATAACATTATACCCCCGACATAGGAGCACATAATATATAAGGCAAATATTAACAGACATAAGGGAGAAATAGCAATACAGTAATAGTAGGGGACTTTAATACCCCACTTTCACCAACAGACAGATCATCTAGACAGAAAATCAATAAACATCTGCCTTAAATGACATGTTACATTAGAGGGATTTAATAGATACATACAGAACATTCCATATAAAAACAAACACATGTTTTGCTCAAATGCACATAGAACAGTATCAGGATAGGTCATATGTTAGGCCACAAACAAATATCAATATGTTTAAGACTGAAATCATATCTTTTCTGACAATAATGATATGAAACAAAATCAATTACAAGAAAAATATAAAGTTTGCAATTATGTGAAGATTAAACAATATGCTACCAAATAACCAATGCATCAAAGGAGAAATCAAAAAATACCTTGAGACAAATTATGCAATGCAGCAAAAGCAGTTCCAAGAGGGAACTTCAAAGCAATACAGGCCTATCTCAAGAAACGAAAATTTCGAACAAATTACCTTTATACCTTTAGGAACTAGAAAAAGGAGAACCAAGTCCAAAGTTATTAGAAAGAAGGAAATAACAGAAGTAAATGAAATAGAGGCTAAAAAGACAGTAGAAAAGGTAAAATTGACAAACCTTTAGCTAGACATACTAAGAAAAAAAGGGTCTCAAATAAAATTGGAAATGAAAGAAGACATTACAAATGATACCACCAGAAATACAAAGGGTCGTAACAGACTACTATGAACTATTATATGCCAACATATTGGACTACAGACAGAATCACGAAGAAATAGAAAACCTAAACAAACCACTTAAGTAAAGAGATGGAATCAGTAATCAAACATCTCCCAACAAACAAAAGTCCAGGAACAGACTGAATGTTTGATACAAGAATTCACCAGTGAAGCAAAGAAGAATTAACACTTACCCTTCTCAAACAAACTCTTCCAAGAAAATGAACAGGAGGGAACGCTCCTAAACTCATTTTATGAGGAGAGCATTATCTGATACCAAGCCAGACCAGGACACCAGAAGAAAAGACAATTATAGGCCTATATCCCTGATGAACTAGATTGGAAAACTCCTCAACAAAAATATTAGCAGCTCAGAATTCAACAACACATTAAAAGGATTATACACCATAATCAAGTGGGATTTGTTCAAGTAGTCTGCAAATCAATCAGTGTAATACCCCATATAATAAAATAAAGGATAAAAGTCATATGATCATCTCAGTAGGTACAAAAAGCATTTAACAAAATTCAGTATCCATTTATGGTAAAAACTCAACAAAGTAAGTATAGAGGGAATATATGTCAACATAATAAAGGCCATATATGACAAACCCTACCACAGCTAACCTCATATTCAATGATGAAAAGCTCAAAACTTTTCCTATGTGATTAGGAAAAAGACAGGGATGCCCATTCTTACCACTTTTATTCAGCATAGCACTGTAAGTCTTATTCAGAGCAATTAGGCAATAAAAATAAATAAAAGGTATCCAAATTGGAAAGGAAGGAGTAAAACTCACTATTTGCAATGATATATAGAGAAAATGCTGAAGTCCACCAAAAACTATTAGAAAAAACTCAGTAAAGTTGCAGGATTTACCAAATCAATATACACAAATCTCTTGTGTTTCTACACACTAATAATGAGCTATAAGAAATAGAAATTAAGAAAAAAGTCCCATTTATAATTGCATCAGAAAGATACCTAGGAATAAGTTTAATCAAGGTTAAAAACCTGTGTGTTGAATGCTACAAGACATTAATTAAAGAAATTTAAGGCACAAATAAAAGATATTCCATACTCATGGGTTGGAAGAACCAATAGTTTTTAAATGTCCATACTCCCCAAAGCAATGTACAGATTCCATGTACCCGCTATCAATATTCCAGTGGCATTTTTCAGAAATAGAAAAAAACCCTAACATTTGTGTGGTACCAAAAAGGATCCCAAAAGCTAGTGCAATCCTGAAAAAGAACATAGCTAGAGGCAACGTGTCTCTCTGATTTCAAACTATGTTACAAAGCTATAATACTCAAAACAATTTGGTATTGGCCTAAAAACAGACACATAGAATAGGACAGGGAACCCAGAAATAAATCCATGCATACATGGTCAATTAATTTATGACAAAGGAGCTATGAATAAACAATGGAGATAGGACAGTCTTTTCGTTAGATAGTGTTGGGAACACTATTCCCCTATGTTGTACACCAAACACCAAAATAATTCAAAGTGGAGTAAAGGCTTGAATGTAAGACCTGGACCATAAACCACCTAGAAGAAAACATAGGCTGTAAGCTCCTTGACATCAGACTTGGCAGTGATTTTATGAATCTGACACCCAAAGCAAAGACAACCAGAGCAAGAACATATAAATGGGATGACATCAAACTGAAAAGCTTCCAGACAATGAAGGAAACCATCAACAAAATGAAAAGGCAGCTTACCAAATATGAGAAAATATTTGCAGGTCATACATCTGGTAAGGGGTTAATATTCAAAATATATAAATAACTTATACAACTCAATAACCTCCCCCCCAAATTTTAAAATAGGCAGAGGATCCAAACAGACATTTTGCTAGACACACAGATGGCCAACAGGTACATGAGAAGAAGCTCCACATCACTAATCATTAGGGAAATGCAAACCCAAACCACATGAGATATCCCCTCACATTTGTTAGAATAGTTAGTATCAAGACAAGAAATAAGTGTTGACAAGGATGTAGAGAACCCCTGTGCACTGTTGGTGGGAATGTAAATTGGTGCAGCCACTATGGAAAACAGTATGGAGGTTCCTAAAAATATGAAAAATAGAACTATGATTATCTGGCAGTCCCACTTCTGAGTATTTATCCAAAGAAAATGAAAACACTAATTCAAAAAGATAATGCACCCCCATGTTCATTATTTACAAGAGCCAAGACAGGGAAGCAACCTAAGTGTCCACTGGTGGAATGGATACAAAAAATGTGGTATATATATTATGAAATAGTATTCAACCACAGAAAAGCAGGAATCTTGTAATTCCTGAAAACATTGATGGACCTTGAGGGTATTATGCTAAGTGAAATAAGTCAGAGAAAGACAAATACTATAATCTCACCTGTATGTGGAAACTAAAACAAAGCAAAAAACAAACTCATAGATTGGTGGTTGCCAAAGTCAAGGGGTAAGGAGTGGGTGAAATGGATGAAAGTGGTCAAAAGGTACAGACTTACAGTTATAAAATAAGTTATAGCAATATAACATACAGCATAGTGACTATAGTTAATAATATTGCATTATAAACTTGAAAGTTACTAAGAGGGATCTTAAAAGTCATCATCACAAGGCAAAAAAATTTCTGGTGACAGATGTTATTATTGTGTTGATCATTTTGCTATATAAATATCAAATCATTATGTTGTACATCTGAAACTAATGTTATATGTCAGTTATACCTCAAAAAAATATATAGTAAAATCTATAAAGGATGTAAGAAACTGGATAATTAGTAGCTCATGCCATTGTATTTGTTTGCTTATTATTTCATTTCAGTTAAACAAAGTACATGATCAAAAAGAGAAAGCATAGAAACCTTATATATTAAGTGAATCAGCTGCCCAGCAATTACCCCAAGCAGAAGAGATCACCACAGAATGGATGAATACCATCCAAAATCAGCTATGGATTTTTTTGATTACCCTGGCCTTCAGAAAAAAACATGTCTAGAATAAAATATTTAGAATCACTTAAGGTTATTTTCAGTGTATAAACTTGAAGGGAAAGAATTTATAGTATTTGGGTGAATGAAAAGAATATACTTAGAAAAGACCATCTTATTTTCCCCTACCTTCTAAGCCTCTACTGGTTGATTAGATTTTTGATATTAAAAGAAGAGATCATTGATGGGTTTGCTTTCCCTTTTAGGCAAAGGAAACTTCCAAGCCAAAAGCTGATGAAAAAAATACAAGTTAAAGTTCACACTGGTAAGTTGGGTGTGTGCTGCAAATGAAGATAACTGTACCTTCTAAGGACCTGGGTGTTACAGGTGACAGGAAGGAAGTTCACCTCTGAGTGTTCCATCTCTCTTTATACTACTAGTGTGAAATGCACATTTTAAAATCTATAGAGTAATTCCTTGAAAAGCAATAAGTGGAATGATTGTACTAAGAGATTGTTTAAAAACATTAATCTTGTAATGAAGAGCCCTTTAAAATACTAGGCCAGGTTCTTAAAGGAAATAACCATCCAAGTCTGTTTGACTCTTTGAAACCCAAATGCAGGTTGCTGTGATAAAGCCACATTAGCATGTCACATCTTACAGCAGTATGTCCTTGAGCTTTGCTGTTACCCACAACACCAACACATAGTAAGTAACCCACGGAGTCTGGTCAAAACTACAGGATTTTTGGAACAAGAACAAAGGAAAAGACCACTTTTTTTCATTCGTAGTTTTCAAAAGTTTATGGTGACTGAAGAACTCATAGATAGATGAGGGAATCTCTGAGATCTATCTAGAGAGCTGGGCTCTTATTAACTTCAGAGAGAAGAGGTCTTATTCTAAGCCTACAACAAGCTTACAACTGCTTGTTGACCAAAGCCAAAAGGAAATCACCATGTGGCTTAAATTCCTTAGGCTCTCTCACCATGATCCACTTTTATTTTCTATAAAGAGAGAGGTATACTGATTCAAACTTTTTTTTGCTAAATATTACATTTACTTTGCCTGTAACTTAGAAAACTGTATCAAATGGTTTATTGGATTTTTTTTCTTTTAATTTTTAAAGGTATCTGCATATAAAATCTTCAGCTGGTGGATGGTGACTCTTGAAGAACAAAAGTCTTGGACAACATAAAATTTTTCTGGGTGGCTTCTAGAGACAGTGGTATTTGTTGAGTCTTTGACATCCTAAACATTGGTTTTTCTTTTCCCAGAAAGAAACTGAATTTGTCTGGTTCACCTGTGTTATTGTCCTGAGTATTGATAAACTCTGAACTTGTAAA
Source organism: Smutsia gigantea (assembly GCA_032199065.1). Taxonomy (NCBI): domain Eukaryota; kingdom Metazoa; phylum Chordata; class Mammalia; order Pholidota; family Manidae; genus Smutsia; species Smutsia gigantea. The sequence continues at coordinate 12,304 of JAVSCE010022031.1, read as the reverse complement.
AATTGCCTTCAGTTGGGAGAGAAAGGAACTTTATATTTCTAAGAGATATATTTGATAGTTTCTTAACACACAAAGGAAAAACATTTGCAAACTTTTGCGCATTCTACACACAGTGCCTGTAAATCTCATTAGTATGTTCAGTTTGCACTTAATTTTGTTGCTGTTGTTAGCATTTGGAAAACAATGCTTTAAACATTCTTAAATGTTCTGATTTCTCATTACCCCTTTCCTCCTGGGCTCTTGAACTGTATTTGACGCTTTTTTGGGTTAATGTTTATAAGTCAAACATAAAATATTATACATTGGGCACATATCTCATCTTGGGCTGCTAATAATAAATTAATAGATCACCTGGACAGACCAGGAAGCACCACATCCCTTTTTGGGTTGGACTCTTCTTTGCCAGAGGTTAGAACTTCTACACCTTACAACCAACACAGAACATACTGAGACTTGAATCAAGTCAGAAGAAAATACAGAGTGTATGTCACCACAGAGCAAGTTCCAAGAAGAATAAAACCTAGTTCTTAGGCTGTTCAGTGGCTTGAATCCTGTTGGTTTACTGTGTCAAGCTGGACTGTCATTTTCTTTAATAAAACCTGAGCAGTAATTGTTTGCTTAGAGCCACTGGCCACATTAGTCTTTGCACTGTATAGCATCTGGCTTCATGGATGTTAGGTTTACCAAACTTCTGCTTAAAAAATATATATCTGAAATTTTAAAACCTGCTTTTTCCCCCAGAGCAATGTAAGAACTAGGCTCTGATGTCACATAACTTTGAATGGTTTCTCAGATCTTTCTGAATGAATTATGGACACAGCACTGATATCATTGATGGGGTTTTGATAAATATTTAATTTCATCTTTATTTCCTGGTAGTAAATTCAGGCAAAGACATCAGGCACATGTCATAAAACTGATTGAGAATTTGTTTCAGAGAACACAGCCTTCCTTAGCATCTGTTTGAAGTCTTTATTTATTAGGTCTAAGCAGACGTCACTAAAAATAATACCACAAATACTGTCTAATGGCAGGGAGCAGGCAAAAATAATAACACTGCTTATATTGGATATATTTTGTTACTCTAAAAATTCTTTAAAAGTCATGTACATACCTGTAAGATTTCAACCTCCACCCACGTTAAATGCTATGTCTCTATCTTATCAGAGATGCAGGCACTATTCTGTTCTAAATCTGGGAAATATAAGCCAGTATTAAAGTGAATAAACAGACCTTTTCAAGGCACTCAGAAGAAAATAAACATTTTTCCTGAAGGATTTCAACTGTATCTAATTCTTCCATTTGGGTCGTATAAAGGTTTTTTTTTTTTTTAAGCTAAACCTTTGACATTGACAGATGTATTTGCAAGGATATGACTAAGTATCACTAATTTCCATCCATATATAGAAGTATTTTTAAATGACATACCAAAATCCAGAGATTTAGGAAATGCCTATAAAAGTAAACATTTATTTAAGGTACTCTGAATATGCCTTTTTGTTTACTAGAAATAGCTTCAAGACTTGGGTGTGTACTAGTAATTAATGATGACTTGAGTAAGCCACAGGATCTAAATTAGTCTTTTTTCTATCCATCTAGTTAGGAGGAAATATTAGAAACATCCACTTAGAGATAAGTAAGACTTTTTATTACCGAAAGTTTTTGCATATTGTTGTGACAGTATTGTATCTCTCTAGAAAATGGCCTTTCCCAAATGCAAATGAAATAAATTCCTCAGGTGACCAAAACTGAAAACTATTACTTCCATGTTTCATTAATCAAGATATAAAATACAAATAAAGATATTTTACATTAAAATCTTGGCTTTGTATGTTTTTAGAAGGAAAATACCTGAGAGTGGAAATTACCAGTGATTTCTGTTTCTGTTTTTCAAACCATTAAACCACACTATATGTATAAAAATGGAATTGGAAACACGTGTATGTCCAGAAAAGTCACTTGATGGCACAGTATATTAGAACTTCACATTTTTGATATCATATTCCTTTATCTTAAGTTTTGCAGTATATTAAACTCAGAAGACTTCAGTTCAAAGACAATACACTGTCCTCACTTAGCTAACATAAGCAAATATTTTCAGCTTCATAATCCATCACCATTTATTGGAGACTCTGCAAAGAGCTATTGGCAGTAAGTGCCAGTAACAAGCTATTCAGGAACAACAGACTTGGCCCAATCAGGAGACAACCTCACCCACCTAAGTATTGACAGCTTTCAGGTTCACCTTCAAGCGAAAGGTTTCTCCTCTAGACCTGGAGGCCCTGTGCTTTTACAGGAGGGACAGTGTATCAGTCAGGGTCCCTGAGGAAACAGATGGCACACTCAAATTAGGATTATCTGAGGAGGGTTTATAAAAGGCTTTTTGTTTATTTGATTTTAAAACAGGTGTGGGTAGGCCATGTGGAAACCACAGGTACAGCCTGGGCTAGTAAAAGCCAGGCTCCCATTTGGCCCTTCACCCGGAAGGGGTGAGAGGAGGCAGCAGTTACCAGAATGCAGAGGAGAGAAGGCTGCATGGGAAAGAGGGCCAGCTCTCCAGAGGTCAGCTGGAGGCATCCTGCAGGGAAGCAGGGGAATACACAGCCCCTACTCTCTCCCTGCGCCCAGCTCCAATCAGCCCCCCAGGGAGACTGCCCAAAGCCAGAGGAAAGGAAGCCTGACGTGCTGGGCCTACCAGCCAGCCCTGGGCCACAGAGAAGGGAAAGCAGAAAGCAGACTCAGCGCTGGCTTCACTCATCTAGGGGTTCCCTGTTCAGTAGTTCCCACTCTCCAGTCTTCCAAGAAGACTGACAAAACAGCTGTGGGTGACAAGCACGTCTGGAGCAAGGGTTTGGAGACCACAGGGTTTAAGTATGGAACATAAATAGAGAAAAATAAGGTACTTTGTTCCTTTACAGTAGGGAGTCCACCACTTGGGTTTACGCTGTGGGTGAACACCTGTAAGTGAAACACATGGTAGCAATAACCCACAGATGAAAAAGTGGACAGCCAGCCTTTTCACAGATACGGTTGAATGAGTAAGAAGCTGAAGGAAAAGGAAGCCTCCGCAGCAGGAGCTAAATAGCCATCTCTAGTTTCAATATGTTCACAATCAACAAAATAGATCACAGCAACTGGCAGGGAACAAACTGTCAGAGCAGTTCGAGCTTTTCATTTTGTAGCCACACTCTGATTTTATCAAAATTCTTGTCCATCCAACATATGTTTTCCTCAATGGCTTCAATTGTTTGTTGGACACAGCGGAGCTGGGAACCATTTTCTTTCAAAGAGCTGAAGAATCCTTTACCTTGTAAGAAAAATTGGGTTTTTTAATTTTTGATTTATTATATTACACAAATATAATTTAAGGCTAGTTAAAAGAAACTGAAGCCAAAATTCCAGCATTTGTCAAAATTCTATATAGAAGGCAGCACCAGGTGTCTGGATACAGTTATATACACATGAACTTAAGCTATATGAAATGAGCTCATGCCTTGTGGTGTCAAGTTTTGTGTTTTTTCTCTGCAGCTTATTTATTCACAATTGACAGGTTCTACAAGACTTTGCTGTATACCATTTTATAATTAACATTTGATTGTCTAATGTGTATTGTTATATACACAGAAGCAAACTTAATTTTTTAAAACATATCTAAAAAGCAAAATGTACAGAGTATCTTCTTTGCCAAGGAAAACATTTCTATCCATATAAGTGCAGTCTTTCTCCATGGGCCTGGCCTTGTTTGTTATTACAGAAACAGTGGGGGATGGAGTTCTTAGCTAGTTATGGTGGTAATATTCCAACCCTTGCCAAATTTTTTTTATCCTAATCCATACTTCATGTATTGTTCCCTCAAGATAAAATCCACACAAAGTTCCCCATGGTTTCAAGAAGAGACTCTTGGCTATCTCCTTGAAAATATCTTTGTTTTTCATTTCCGGGTATCTTAACCTTTATAACCTCACATGAGGAATAGGCTGGCGTGGCCATAGTGCTGACCACTGCGCTACACTCTTTCACCCTTAATGGATTCTTAACCTTTTCCCATAAATTTTCACAACATGAATCCATCAACTTTTGATTTTGTAGACAAGAAGTAAGTCTGGACCGAGATGTATTTATTCAGCATGGATTCCAGACAGTTAATTCCTTAAAAATCCATGTCATAATACCATAAGTTTAGGAATAAGAGAGGGGTAAGAATAGGCTTTTGAAAGCTCAAATTCCAATTTTAAGTGATTCAGGGTTGTTTTAAAATTGTATCTCAGTACAATCTGTCAACTTTGCCCTCCTGCTGTAGCGACCTAGAACACACCTGTCCTGCTCCTCGGCTGCCTGAAGCTGCAGTTCAGCCTACTGTTTCATACTCTCAGAACTCAAGATTAATATTCAATAAAAAAATCACTGGGCACTCAAACCATATCAATAATTTTATGACTCGGTCAAGTTATTAGTTCACCCTCAAGGGACGCAGCATGATACAATGCTGAAAAGCAGACCTACAGGAGCTGGAACAAAGCTGGCCATAGCCCTCGCCCTCAAAGGTTTCCTGACCCCAAATTTTCCATCTCCATCTCCCTTGGGAACTGCAGCATCTCGACTGAGTATTTGATTCAAACCTACCACTTTGAGAACATTATATGTGTGACAAGCGGCCTGATTTAGGGACAGAAAAACAGGTTTATCCTATTAACGTGCTCAACCTTGATTTAACTTCTCCAAAACTCTGTTTCCTCCTTTGTAAAAGACGGATCATCTCTACACTGAGGAGCACCGGTGAGCATGTGGTTATATAACATGGGTAACGTGCAGGCTCTAAAGCTCAGCATGTACTGGGGACTCAACCTCACACCCACTATTCATCATTATTTACTCCGGTCATTATTTATCCCTTTAGCTTAATTACCGAGCTAGACACTGAAGGCGAGGCGAGAAGCCAGGCATGCGCCCTCCCTTCAGGGAGCTCATAGTCTGAGAAGACAAGCAGTAAACTGATTGCTATAAATACACTGCTGTGGAGAAAATAAGCCAAGGCTACAATAATAACTGGGGAGGGGGTGGCCTGCTTTAGACAGAGTGGTGTGGGAAACAGATACGAACTGGGACCTCCAAAGGATAAAATGAGCCTTAATTGGGGAAGGTTGGGGACTGAGCAAGCAAGGCAGAGAGAAGAAGCGGTGCAGAGGCTTAGACACAGGCGAAATGCCTGGTGGCCTAGGAGCAGGAGGACGCTGAGTGGCTGGAACCACGAGCGTGAACCCAGGAGAGTGTGAGGGAAGTGGCTGGAGAGGTGGGCCGAAGCCGGGTCACCACGGTCTGGTGCGCATGCAAGGAGAGGTTGGGAATTCATTTCAGGAGCAATAGGCAGGGTTTCAAGAAGAGGTCAGTCATGGGCTGACTTTCAGTTTTAAATGTGGAAAACATTTCGGTACTGACAAAGCGGCAGGAGGGAGGCCAGTTAGGCGACCATCGCAGGCCAGCCAAGAGGGAAGGGCGCCTGGGTGGGGAAGGGTGAGAGGCGCCCTGAGAGGATGCGTGTGCAGGAAGTGGAGCCCGCAGGCCTCCGGTGAGCTGCACGAGACAGGAAGGGCGGGCTGCGGTGGCCGTCCATCTCCCGTGTCAGAAGGACGTCTCCGTTCTCACAAGGTCTCCTGCTCTGTGCTGCCACGCCCTGCCCCAGAGATTTGGCACTTGTTTGCACACAACATCCTCCTCGATATCTGCACTTCCTTCAATATCTGCTCCAGTGTCTCCTAATCATCCCTAGACCACAGCACCATCCCTTACCCACTGCCTCTCTCCTTCCCTGGCCTTACTCCTCTTCAAAGCATGTAACTACCTGACAGAGGCCGACTGGTCTCTTTCTTACTGTCTGATTCCACCTGTAGAATTTAAGCCCTGTGAGGGCAAGAGCTTTATCTATTCTGTTCATAGTCACAGCCCCGGAACCTAAAACCGTGCCCACCACATAGTGAATGTAGTATGTCTTGAATGAATTAACGAGAAAACAAAATGAATGAACAAGTGGATGAATGAAGTGTCTTACTGCTACAGATCCGGTCTATGGACAGCCATCTAGCTAGTCATAAGCTACGATGGCTCCTTAGTCAACACAGAGAATACCTGTGCTGTAGACCTCATGAGAATTCAAGCTGGAATTATTACATGCAAGTCAATTTTACAAGCCTGTGAAAACTGGAAAAAAAAGATAAGGGACATGATAGTTCCCTTTTCAAAGCACAATCCCTATATCAAGCTAGATCATGGTGTAACCAAATTACACAATGGAACTATTCCTTAAAAAAATAATATTAGGCTCTCAACTTTTATCTAAATGCAACATATTTTTAAAGCCATGCAAAATTTGCTCTACAACTTTACTATAGGAAACATTACAATAGAAGGGACACCACAAAACAATCAGCCATCAAATTCCTCAGTTTGAGATGGGGAGAAAAGTCTGCTTTTATAGAAATTTGTGTGTTCTGTGGTTCTGTCTTATCAGACAATGAGAATAACTCATACTATTTTCTCATTTTTCCTTGACTGTTAGGAAGCTGTGAAAAATTTGGAGTACAAGTACAATAAATTATCCTCAGCACAAACCCCTTACACAGCTACTTCTTTCTATCCATTATGTAGCATTTTATTCTTTAACAATTTCTTTTGTATATGGACCTTATAGGTTGTCTAAAATTCTTTCTGAATGTAGATGGTATATATATATAAGTAGCAGGAGATGATGAACTGGATAGGGAAGAACCTAGACTGCAGACCCATCTCACAATAGCTAGATGATCACTGCAGTCATTTAAACCTCTAATGATCACTCTTAACATGCTACAACAGGGACTGCATGTCTAATTTCTTTAAGCCTGAAGATTTTTAATGGCAGAGCTAAGATTTCTTAGCATATTTGGGAAGAGGCACAGTTTTCTATAGTTTATTTGTGACTTATTTTTACTCATGTCAAAAACACCATAGCATCCCAAACGAACATCTACTAAGAGACAAAATCCATTTCTAATTCATCACAACCTTATTTTGTCTACCCCATACTTATTAGTTAATTATCACTTTGGTTTAAAAAGTTTTTTTTTTTACCTCTTCAAGCTTTGCTCTTGTAGAGAATTGATCTGTTGTTCCCATTACCATGTAGGCTATGGTAGATGAGCCAAGTCCAAACCTGTAAGTGGAAATTGTCAAACTGTATTGTGAAATATTTATTCATTCAACATGTATTTTTAAGTGTTCATCTATGTTATAGCATTTAAAAACTGGTTAGGCATGAAAAAGACATAAGGCATGATCCCTAGGGGTGAAGATCTAGTTTCAGAAGTACAAATAAACACACCAAGAGCTGAATAAAAGATTAAGCACCCAAAGAAAATGATAGAGGTAGTAAACACTGAAGAGTTAGACAAGGACGGATGCAAACCAGCCACAGTGCTAATGGAAGACTTGGGTGAACTGGGTGGAGGCTTCCAAGGTCAATGGGGGCAGGAAGGGATTATTCCAGACACAACAGAAACCTTCACTATCCAGATGCATTAGTTAACACTGAATTACGTTTCATATTTTCTAAGCATATTTTAAGTACCTCTACTTTTATGTTCAATCAAAAAAATCCCTCTAGATTATCACTGTGGTTTCATAAACAAAGCTAAAACACAGCCAAAGTAGGGAAATTCTCCAGTTTTGGCACTACTTACTTTTGTATAAGTTTGTCCCAGTTTTCCCTCAGAAATTTCCAGGCCAATGGATATCCCACCGGGTTCCTGCCAATAGTTCCAAGAATACCTGGAAACTCTTGAGTTTTTATTATATCTCCCTGAAAGCTTTGATCTAGTAGCCTAGAATGATTAAGAGAAAAAACATGTTAGCCAAGAACAGGCCCTGAAAAGTTATGAATGACTTCAGTAAAACAACCTGTAAAAGAGAAAAGCCAATAATAAAGAAAGACCAAAAAGATAAATAGGTAACCAGAGCCCTGATAAACTCACTACAGCTATGTACTAATAAAAACTGCCATTTATACAGTGCTTACAGCACCCATTTTCATACATTCTCTCATTTGCTACTCATGAGAGCAGCTAAGAAAGGTTCATCTAGAATGTACTTCTAAATGTGTTATTTTAAAGACACACAAGCATATACATCTTTAAATATTTTTCCTGACACCTTCTTCTCTCTGATTATTTATGACACTCATTAGATGTGTGCCCACTTGCATAAATGTTCCCAGCAGACGACGCAATTCCGGGCCAAGAGAACAAGATTAGAGGTCAGAAGGATCTGACCTAATTTAATTCCTCCTGGCCCCATGAACATAATGAATCACTTACCACCAAAGCTTTTCCTTATCTTGGCTAACACAGAGTGCAAATACAATTTGTGTTTTTTCGGTACTGGACAAAGAGGACTGGTATTTATTATAAAGAAAATCCCATCCTTCAGGGTTCTGGGCCCCCACAGCAAACACTGTCAAAGCCACATCACTGGGCAGCCTGTGGAAAAGAACACACCAGGCAAGAGTCTGAGATGCAGGAAGTGTGTCTGGGTGCATAATGGTGACCAATTATGAACTGATAAACGGGACCCCTGATCAGAGAAGCATGGCTGGAAATACAAACGAAAATAACCTTTCCTTCAGCTACATTTTTTGAAAGAAACAAGAAAGAGTATCTTAAATGAGGTTTTAAAACCTACTTAACACCTAGCCTTCTGAAAAATATAATGTGAAATGCCACTTTGATAAATACCTACATATCTAATATACTTGAATGATGCTGGCTGACTCAATAGGTGGTCACTTTTCAATTGAAATGAAAGAAATCCAAACTAGACTCAAGATGTAGTCCATGAACCAAAGTCAAGAATCCAATAGGACCACCATCTGTAAGCATTTCTCTAAGTATATTGTTGTCTTAATATTTCCTGGATGGGATCTAAGCCCCAAACATAAAAGGACACTAAATATAGCAAGAATAAATTCCCAGACAGGGGAAGACCCTCCTTTGCTTAGGCAGAGTCAGCATCCACTATGCACCCTGCAGCGGGGACACTGGAGGCCCAAAGAAGCTGCTAGGAGGCGCTTTGCCTCTGTTCCTGCCCAGTACAGCCATCTCACTTCTGATACGGCTTTGGATGCTGGTGGTATAACACGGGAATTATTCTAACCTATTCTACCTCTCCAGATATCTGACTCTTACTCATAGAATTTCCCTCCTAGCACTTCTTAAAATAGAAAGTTGAGAGATACATAGATAAATCTTAAAAAGCAATTTATTTTCTCAAAAAGGGAAGACTTGCCTATAATTGATTTTTCTCCCAAAATGTGGCACTGACGATGAAGAACAAAGATACCCTTTACAGAAACAGGTAAGGACAGACCTCAGATTTCCGTTGGCTTCCTTCCACTCTCTGAAGAAGACTTCCGCCCTCTGTACACAGGGCTGGTACTTGCGCACACAGGCAAAGAGGAGGAGCTGACTCCGCAGCATTCGCTCTGACATGGAGCCGCTGTCTGTCCAGGTCTGCTTATCAATGAGGCCCTTCAGCAGACTGATGAGAAAGGCCTGAGGGAAAGCAAACCGTGTCACCAGCACTCTCTCTCCCAGGCCAGCTAAGGTTGTATTATCCAAGACACCCTCAGGGGCTGGGGATTACTTTTCAAAGCTTAATCCAACTATTATTTTTTAAACTGCACAGTTCTGTTTGTAATTGTAAAAGCAGCCAAAAAGAAGAAATAATGAGCGATTTTAGTAGCATAACAACCTTCTATAAATATGTCATCTACTTAAAATCAGGATGAACTGCCACTAGTAAAACAAACTAAAAGAGACAGTTTATATGATTAAATTTCGAGAGCAAATTATACAATAGGACTTCATGATATTTTGCCAGAAACAATAATTTTGTTTCTCTTCCTCAAGTACCTGAATCCCAGACCATCTTAATAGCCACCATCATAATACAGAAGTAAAATTAAGGATTAGTAAAAAGAAGGGAATAACAAATCCATGAAAATGAAATACAGAATCTAACATGCGCCATGCCTATTTTTAGTGCCAAAATAAAACCAAAATCTTTGCAAGTCAATCTAAATACTGAGTTAGTTTTGACTTTTAATATATATCAAGACATATATACACACAATGATAAGAACGTCCACACAAACCTGTTATATAACTGTTCAATTGATTTCAAGCCTTTACCTTGAACTGAGTTTCCACTTCATTCATATCTCTTTTCTCCATTAACTTATATATAGGTATCAGCTCATTCAAACCTTGGAACACTGGCATAACTTCAGTTTCATGTTTCAAGTATAGGGTTAAATTCAAGGCTTTTTCAATTGATAGCTTTCCAATGCTGGTTAAGAGATATCATGGTTAGCACTTTAAAAGAAAATCCAGGAGATCTACTTTTTGTTTCAGAAGATATTCTAACAATCTTCCAGCAACACAATCAGATATACAGACCCCCTTATGAGTAATGACTTTTATATTAGTATCTTTTCTATCAAGAATATCTGGCATATTTACCACTGTTTGGAAGTTTCCCAATAGAGCCTGGGCTGACTTGTAGTTAAGATAAAATGGAAGCATGCCAGCATCTATCCCTTGAAGAAACATTGGCATCTGTGCTCAACTTCCAGAGTAACGTGGAGGTTTTGATCAAATATCTTTCAGGAAGCCTAGTCAGAGAGATAGCCCTTCAGTCAAAACACTGAGTCCCTGGAGTCAATACATCCTCATCTCCATTGCATAAAGAAATGGAATAAACCCTTCATTATAGAGGATTGTTGTTAAAAGCCTCAGTGGTAGGGTATATGCTCATATACATAAACACAAAACCCTCTATGATTTAGGCAGTGATATTCTATGGAGAGGATTATTTTTAGGCAAGAAGAAATAGCTAGATGAGCATCCCCTATCATCACCCCCCTCACCTGATTGCTTAATATCAACCTAAGAGGCCCAGAAAAAGAAGAATTCAACATTTTGAACAGAGGAACATGGAATATGAGGAGAATTACAGAATTATTCCTTAGGACTTCAGTTCTGCCTAAACACTGAAGAAGTTTGAGCTTTAGGCTTAGGGACCATTTTCTTAAAAACCATTGTCATAGGCAAAAACCTTATAGAGTGAACATTATCCTTAACAACTCAAAAGTCATATGGTTGGGCCATATTTTATGAACTGTATTCCATAAAGATGTTGCAAAGTTCAGGTAACCAGTTGGGGGATAGGGGAATCCCTTCTTTAATCCGAGAGATGTAATGCAAAGAACCTGGGCCTGAGCTACTTGGTCTTTTCAAGGAAGCATCAAGATCTTTAAAGACCCAGCTCTGATCTGCTACAGCAGGACAAGTCTGCAGGGGCTAGGCCAGGTGCTGCTCCAGATGCTGGTCTGACTTTCTACATTTTTGCCTCAGTCTGATCTGAGCTGTTACTAAAAAAGATTAAAATACAGATTCCTTCCTTTACCTAACGTAGGAGATGGGAGGTTAATCAGAAGGCTACAAGCAACCTTGGAGTTTTAGAACTTAGGGGAAAACACTCTTCAACTTCTTATTAGCAATCAATCATTTTCATCTCTAGAAATCAAGAATTTGAATGCTAACAGCTGCTTGCAGAAATCAACCAAGACTCTGAGGAGCTTGTATTACCTGACAAGATGAAATGCATTGTTAATGAGACTGGCCCGGTCATGACCACTGATTGCTGTGTGGGTTCCCTTTAAAAGACCAGTCAAAGAATCCCATCCATCATCCTCATAATGCACAATGTAATAGCCATTCATTCCCACATTAAATTTTATCCATTCCACCTCTTCTGGGAGGATGAGCACATCTAGAGAAAATAAAATAAATCATAGCTCCATTTTCTCTCCTGACTGATGAAAACTTTTCTGAGCAGAGAGTGGACAAGAAAACCAGCGGCAAGTTTAATACTGAATGATTTTAACACTGAAATGAGTTTCATATTGAACACACTTCTTTTAGAAACCAGAAATCAGCAACCCAATAGACAAAAGCCAAAACTAGACTAGTTCTGTGAGATTTACAGATCTATGAGAAAAAGGCATCCCATTTCAGGCCATAGATACAATATTAACTCAGCAATATGAACAACATAATGGAGAATTTTCACCAGTAATCCTTCTTTCTTAGAATCATATGGCTCAATTACTTTAATCTCTATCTCTGTTGACCTTTTTTTTGCAACCAGACTATATTTTAAAACCTTTGTTCTTCACTAGAAATCAAAAGCCAAAGATGTGTTAAAGAGACAGGTT
>JAVSCE010022030.1:0-248303 GCA_032199065.1 Smutsia gigantea | reverse complement strand
AGGTGATATCTCATTGTGGTTTTAATCTGCATTTCTCTGATGATTAGTGATGTGGAGCATCTTTTCATGTGCCTGTTGGCCATCTGAATTTCTTCTTTGGAGAAGTGTCTATTCATGTCCTCTGCCCATTTCTTAATTGGATTATTTGCTTTTTTGTTTGTTGAGGTGTGTGAGTTCTCTATATGTTTTGGATGTCAACCCCTTATTGGATATGTCATTTATGAATATATTCTCCTATACTGTAGGATGTCTTTTTGTTCTACTGATGGTGTCCTTGGCTGTACAGAAGCCTTTCATCTTGATATAGTCCCACTTGTTTATTTTGCTTTTGTTTCCCTTGCCCGAAGAGATATGTTCATGAAGAAGTCGCTCATGTTTATGTCCAAGAGATTTTTGCCTATGTTTTTTTCTAAGAGTTTTATGGTTTCCTGACTTACATTCAAGTCTTTCATCCATTTTGAGTTTACCTTTGTGTATGGGGCTAGACAGTAGTCCAGTTTCATTCTCTTACATGTAGCTGTCCAGTTTTTCCAACACCAGCTGCTAGATAGGCTGTCATTTCCCCATTGTATATCCAAGGCTCCTTTATCATATATTAATTGACCATATATGTTTGGGTTAATGTCTGGATTTTCTGTTCTGTTCCACTGGTCTGTGGGTCTGTTTTTGTGCCAATACCAAATTGTCTTGATTACTGTGGCTTTGTAGTAGAGCTTGAAGTCAGGGAGGGTAATTCCCCCTGTTTTATTCCTCCTTCTCAGGATTGCTTGGGCTATTTGGGGTCTTTTGTGGTGTCATATGAATTTTAGAATTATTTGTTCCAGTTCATTGAAGAAAGCTGTTGTTATTTTGATTGGGATTGTGTTGAATCTGTAGATTGCTTTAGGTAGTATAGCCATTCTGACAATATTTATTCTTCCTAGCCAAGAGCATGGGATGAATTTCCATTTGTTAGTGTCCTCTTTAATTTCTCTTAGGAGTCTCTTGTAGTTTTCAAGGTATAGGCCTTTCACTTCCTTCGTTAGATTTATTCCTAGGTATTTTATTCTTTTTGATGCAATTGTGAATGGAATTGTTTTTCTGATTTCTCTTTCTGTTAGTTCATCGTTAATGTATAGGAAAGAAACAGATTTCTGTGTGTTAATTTTGTATCCTGCAACTTTGCTGAATTCAGATATTAGTTCTAGTAGTTTTGGAATGGAGTTTAGAGTTGTTTATGTACAATATCATGTCATCTGCAAATAGTGACAATTTGACTTCTTCTTTACCGGTCTGGATGCCTTGTATTTCTTTGTGTTGTCTGATTACTGTGGCTAGGACCTCCAGAACTATATTGAATAACAGTGGGGAGAGTGGGCATCCCTGTCTTGTTCCCGATCTTAGATGAAAAGCTTTCAGCTTCTCTTTGTTAAGTATGATGTTGGCTGTGGGTTTGTCATATATGGCCTTTATTATGTTGAGGTACTTGCCCTCTATACCCATTTTGTTAAGTGTTTTTATCATGAATGGATGTTGAATTTTGTCAAATGCTTTTTCAGCATCTATGGAGATGATCATATGGTTTTTGTTCTTCTTTTTGTTGATGTGGTGGATGATGTTGATGGATTTTCGAATGTTGTACCATCCTTGCATCCCTGGGATGAATCCCACTTGATCATGGTGTATGATCCTCTTGATGTATGTTTGAATTCAGTTTGCTAATATTTTGTTGAGTATTTTTGCATCTACATTCATCAGGGATATTGGTCTGTAATTTTCTTTTTTGGTGAGGTCTTTGCCAAGTTTTGGTATTAGAGTGATGCTGGCTTCATAGAATGAGTTTGGAAGTATTCCCTCCTCTTCTATTTTTTGGAAAACTTTAAGGAGAATGGGTATTATTTCTTCTCTGTATGTCTGGTAAAATTCAGAGGTGAATCCTTCTGGCCCGGGGGTTTTGTTCTTGGGTAGTTTCTTGATTACTGATTCAATTTCGTTGCTGGTGATTGGTCTGTTTAGTTTTTCTGTTTCTTGCTTGGTCAGTCTTGGAAGGTTGTATTTTTCTAAGAAGTTGTCCATTTCTTCTAGGTTTTCCAGCTTGTTACCATATAGATTTTCATAGTATTCTCTTATAATTCTTTGTATTTCTGTGTGGTCCGATGTGATTTTTCCTTTCGCATTTCTGATTCTGTTTATGTGTGTAGATTCTCTTTTTCTCTTAGTAAGTCTGGCTAGGGGTTTATCTACTTTGTTAATTTTTTCAAAGAACTGGCTCTTGGTTTCATTGCTTTTTTCTGTTGTTTTATTCTTCTCAATTTTATTTATTTCTTCTCTGATCTTTATTATGTCCCTCCTTCTGGTGACTTTGGGCCTCATTTGTTCTTCTTTTTCCAGTTTCAGTAATTGCGTCTTTAGACTATTCATTTGGGAATGTTCTTCCTTCTTTAGATAGGCCTGGATTGCAATATGCTTTCCTCTTAGAACTGCCTTCGCTGTGTCCCACAGAAGTTGCGGCTTTGTGTTGTTGTTGTCATTTGTCTCCATATATTGTTTGATGTCTGTCTTAATTTGGTCGTTGATCCATTGATTATTTAGTAGTATGTTGTTAAGTCTCCATGTATTTGTGAGCCTTTTTGGTTTTCTTTGTACAATTTATTTCTAGTTTTATACCTTTGTGATCTGAAAAGTTGGTTGGTAGGATTTCAATATTTTTGAATTTACTGAGGTTCTTTTTGTGGCCTAGTATGTGGTCTATTCTGGAAAATGTTCCATGTGCACTTGAGAAGAATGTGTATCCTGCCGCTTTTGTCACCCCCCCAGTTTTGAGAGAAAGCTTCTGCACCCATGGCTGTCGTGCTGCCCTTGCCCAGCTCAGATCAAAACCCAGTATAGGTGTAGACCTGATCACGTGCTATCACCTTCTAATGGCATTAAATCTATTTTCTATCTTTATTTTACATCACATAAATTGAAGAAGTAGATTTTTATTTTATACTGCAGAATGTGAAGAAGTAAGCTATGTTAAAAAGGCTTCTGTTAGAAACTACTTGCTATATTCTTTATTATATCTATCTACTACTTAAAAGAAAAGGGGGAAATATGGGATTAATGGGATTAATACGTATGACTTGATTGTTTTTCCTACATCCCTTGATCCGTGATCAAAAACAGAATGATTAGAGCGAACACAGTTCCTACAACTCGTGAGCGCCCTCGCGTGGTGTCGGTGTCCTTGAGGAGCGTCACGCCCTAGGGCTAGACTCAAGGTCAGGTATAATGACTGTGTGTTGATCATGTGTTGAACCCCCTACACAGAATCCTTTGGATGTTTAAGTTCACTTGCTCAGTAAATACGAGGACTGCCTTTTCGGCATTACTCTTGTGCTGCGACGCCTTGAGTCCCCTGGCTGGCCTTTCAGACCTTCAGCATTCCGTCGCATTCCCTCCAAATCTGCGGGTCAGAGGCAGGGGGGAGCTGACACTGGCGTCACGCAAAAGGCAGAGATAGAGGAAGTTCAAGGGTGCCCCTTGAGAAGGGAGTTTGTGCAGGAGAACAGGCAGAGCCAGCCTGTCAGGCTTAGAAGTTCTGAGGGAATGAGACCCCGGCTGGAAGGGGCCAGGGTTCAAATCCCACTACCCACAGCTAAGGCAATGCCAGCCAAGAACAATAATGTTTTACTGACCGCCTACTATATGCTGGCACCAAGGAGCAGGAAGAAGGCTGGCAGGGGCCAAGGGTGCTGGCATTACATCACGTCATTAACAAGTGGTGTTGATGAGGTGTTTTCTCTGAGCCCCGCCCTTCACAGACCTTCACGGCTCATTTGGCTCTCAAGGGCTCCCTCTGATGTGGGCCATTCATCAGCCCATTTCAGAGAGGAAGAAACTGAGGCACGAAAACGTTCTATGCCTGACACAAGACCGTGCCCTGAGGTACCTTATGTTTCCACTCATAATATGTTCAAGAATAGGCAAGACTGAGGGATGGGGACCTCGTCTGTGAAGGGGGCATGAGGGAAACTTCTGGAGCAGTGGTTCTCAATCAGGGGTGATTATGTCCCCCCCCCACCCGAACCAGGGGACATTTGGCAATGCCTGGAGATATTTTTGGCTATCAAAACTGAGAGGTGTTCTCAAAGACAGCATGCCCGTGGCCAGCAGGTGCATGGCGGGGCGCTCCACATCTCTCATCTGCAGGGAAATGCGGGTCCGAGCCACAGTGAGAGACCACCTCACAGCAGTCAGAATGGCTTGTATCAAAAAGACAAGAGATAACAAGTGTCGGCAAGGATGTGCAGAGAAGGGACCCCCACGGCACTGTTGGTGGGAATGTAAAACTGGTGTGGCCTCTCTGGAAGCTGGTATGGAGGTTCCTCCAAAAATTTGAAACTGAATCACCGTAAGATCCAGTGACACCACTGCTGGGTGTACATATGCCTAAAGGAAGTGGAGGGGCTGCCTGCACCCCCATGTTCACTGCAGCATGATTTTCAACGGCCAAGCCTGGAAAAAACCTAAGTGCCTGCTGGTGGATGAACAAAGAAAAAAAATATATGTATATATATACACACAATGGAATATTGTTTAGCCGAATAAAAGAAAAGGAGATGCTGCCATTTGGGACAACACAGAGGGACCTCGAGGGCATTGTGCTATGTGAAATAAACCGGCTAGAGGAAGACAAATACCATATGCTCTCATTTATACATGGAATCTCTTAAAAAAAAACCCTCAGTAATTCGGACAACAGATCGGTGGTTGCCAGAGGTGGGAGGAATGGTGGACATGATCAAAAGGTAGAAAATTCCAGAGAAGACAGACAAACCCTAACAAACCCTGAGAGGTGTGGATACTACTGGCATCTAGTGGGTGGTGGCCCGCGTCAAGGTCAACATCCTGTAATGCCATGACAGCCCCTTACAACAGAGAATTGTCCTGCCCCAAATGTCAATACTGCAGGAACTGAGACTCCTGGTTCTAGAGGAGATGAATGTCCTCTGTGCAGCGCTTACACACGTGTAAAAACTCACTGAGTCATACGCGTACAATGAGGGCATTTTTGTACACTTTCCTGAGTAGGTGTCATAACTCAACGAAGTTAAAACACTTTTTTAAATTAAAAAATCTACAAGCGGCAGTGTGAGGCATTGAATCAAGGTCTGTCTGATTCGTATTTTTTTCTCCTGAACAATGTGACAACAGCCAGGAGCTCGCTGGGCTCCCTGATTCCCTGAGCTGGCTGACACCCACAGGCGTGGCCGGGGGCCACGGAGACCAGTAGGTCGTGACAGTCACTAGACCAATTGTGCGGTGGGAGGGGGCCCTCCCAGCACAGCAGCTGCAAGGGCCACACAAACTCTGCCAGGGATGGAGAAGTTCAGGCTGACCCCTGCCCCCGCCAGCCAGCAAGACCGGGCAGGGTGAGGTGCTGGGTATCTGAGGATGGTTGTGGCTCCATCTTCCACCCCTGCTTTTTATTTTCCAGCTAAAAGCATATCTGGTCGTGTCTCCTTGGCACCAGCTTCCTTACCTCATTCCTTCATATGGCAAATATTTATCGAGCACCTGCTTTGTGGCCACACACTTGTGCCGAGCACGGAGACTGCATGGCAGGCAGTACGATCAAGGCCTCTGTTCTCACTGAGGCAAAAAATCTAGAAGGTTGGAGAAAAGTGAGATGCATGAGTGAGGAGTTGAGGGCGACTTCAGCCAAGGCAATCAGGGAGGGTCTCTCTGAAGAGGTGACATTTGAGCCAAGACTGGAATGGTAAGAGGGACCTGCAGGGGGAAAGGCCTTTCAGGCAGATGGAACAGCCCATGGGGATGTCTAGGAAGAGAATGTGTGCAGTGTGTTGGGGGAGCTTTACAAAAGCCAGAGTGGCTGGGACACTGGGAGCAAGGAGAGTCGTGGGATAAGGTCAGCGGGGTAGGCAGGAGCTAGCAGGGGTGGAGCTCTGGACTCGGACCTGCCTGCTTTCAAATCCCATCTTTGCTTCTCTTTCATGGAACGATTGAACAAGTTGGATCATTTGCCCTAAGCTGTGGCTTCCATATCCATGGAAAGGGGGGAAATAAAACAAGATCGCACCTCAGCCCGCCATAGGGGCTCAAAACGGTAGTGCTGACAAGGGTTGCTGGCTTGTTTTTCATTCATCTTTTGACACAGTCATTCAGCAAGCATTTCTGGGCACCTGGCATTCACATCCCTCCGTGCTGCGTGCCTTGTGGGTGTCTGTAGGGAGTTAGCGGTCTCTCCCCTGTGTGCCCCTGTGGTGTCCCTGCTGGCTGGTCCCCTGCTGTAGAAGTGCCCTCTGGCTGCCCGAACAAATTGCCACAAACTCGGTGCTAGGGGATAATCTGTTCCGTGCCTTTTCCAGCTTCTTGACAGTTGACTTGGCTCATGGCTCCGACGTCTGTATTCAAAATCAGCAGGATGGCATCTTCTAAGCTCTCACTGCTTCTCCGACCTCTGCTTCCCTCATAGCAAATCTTTCTCTGACTCTGACCCTCCTGTCTCCCTCTTCTAACGACCTCCTTTCATGTGATGACACTGAGCCCACCCCCAGGATCCTCTTTCCACCCCATATCCTTAACGCCATCCCATCTGCAAAGTCCCTTTTGCCATGTAAAGCCCCATCCGCAGGTTCTGGGGAATAGGACATGGGCGTCTTTGGGGCCCCCTATTCTGCCAGCCACACCCGGTCTGCCACCTTCAGGACTTTGCCACGTATCTCTCCAGATTCTCTGTGGGTCTTCCCCCCTTGAGGGAAACTTGGGCTCCAGCTCGCTCTGGTGCCTGGCATCTGCGCGCTGTCCTGTCTGTCCCAGTACTCCTCTGCCCTCCCTGCATCTGACGTGACGCACCCCGCAGCTCTCTGCCCCTCCCCGTCTCACTGAGCCCCTGGCCTCGCTAGTCACCTGACGTCAAGGTGGCATGTGTGCTGTTCCTTACTGCCCGCCTCCTTCAGGTCACAGCACGTGGCATGTGGCAGCCCCTGGGAAACCTGTCGTTTTGAGTTGAGTCCTTGCCTCCTGCCCTTCTGTTACACCACCAGTTTGCTTGTTGGTATTTTTAGGTGAATTCGTTTGCTGGGGTGGCTGATACAAAGCACCGCAAACTTGGAGGCTTCAACCACAGAAGTGTGTCATCTCAGCTCTAGAGGCTGGAAGTCCATGGTCAGTGTGTTGACAGGGTTGGCTCCTCCTCAGGGCTAGGGGGAGATTCTGTTCCTTTCCTCTCTCCTGGTTTCTGTCAGCTTGCCGTCAACCTCTGGTGTTCCTTGGCTTGCAAAGCATCATTGTGATGTCTGCCTCCCATCTCCCCATGACGTCTCCCTGTGTGTGTCTGTCTCTGTGTCCGAATTTCCCCCTTGTATAAGGACACAGACATATTGGACTAGAACCCTAATGACCTCATTTTATTGCTCATGTGCAAAGACCCCATTCCAAATAATCCTATTTCCTATGCACAGATCCCGGGGTTAGCACTTTAACATCTTTTGTGGGACACAATTCAGCCCATGACACGAGGCTTCTGCCCTTGGAGTCCCTTACCCTTGAGACCTCAATCACCTTTGCCTCCACCTCCATAAAATACCGCTAAAGGGCTTGCTAAGTACGCTTGACCATCGAGCTGCAAGTCCAGCAGGCATCTCAATCCTGCTTTCGAGATCTGCAAGAGAGGAAGGGCCAGCGTGCCTTTGAATCGCTATTTCTCAGGCTGCGTCATCCAGGGGAAGAAAAGCAAACAGATTGGGGGATTGCAAGTAACTACTAGAAATTGTTTCTCCTCCTTCAACTTTCCTGATGTTTATCAAAGTCTCCCCCAAGGAGACCGCAGGTGTCTCATCTCATACGCACTCCCAGATAAGCATGCTTAGTGACATCTAAGGCACGAGGCTTCTCAATTCAGCCACAATAGCAGTGTTGCAAAGTAGATGCTGTCCCTGCTCCATCTGAGATGCACAAACAGCGAGGTCATTGTGCAAAGCCCCACACCTGCGACGTGGTGGGGCCGTGATTTTGATCCCATGTGTCTGACTCCAGGGCTTGTGCCCATGACCTGCCTCAATAAATCTCCCAGGTCGATGGCAGGAAACGCAGGTTCAGAAGAAGAAAAGGCACCGCTTGGTCGGAGGTGAACCTGACCCTAAAGCCATATAGACTACTATCGTTTCCTTTTTTTAAGGAACTTTTAGAACTTAGGTGCAATAAAGTGCACTAATTAAAGTACAGCAAGGCATTGTTCCAACACCTTATGAAAAATTTCAAACATACAGCAAAGTCGAGAGACTGTTACTGTGAATTCTCCTATGCCCACCATCTCAATTCTATGTTTTGCCATAATTGCTTTATTACACGTCTGTTCATTTACCCATCTGTCGTCTACCCATCCATCATCCATACCCCATCCATCCATCTATCCCTCTATCCACCTTCCTAACCATCTTATTATTTGGTTTCAAAGAAGGTGCAACCCCCCTAAATAGATCATCGCTTTGGGCACTAACCAGAGCTCAATATTCATGTGCAGATTTTTATCGTTTGAGGTCAAACTTAGTTACATCCCGCGAAACGCACAGGTCTCCGGTGCACTTTGCTAACTTGGGACGGATGCATACATCAGTGTGACCCGAGAAATCCGAACTCAAGAGATAGAACATCGGTATCACCCAGAAAGATACACCCTTTTTAAAAATTTTTATATGTTTTAACACATTTTTAATTTTTAACGTTTTCATAAAAATATTACCCTCATTTTTTTCCCTTTCATGTGGAAGTATAGTTCATACCCAGTGAGTCCGCACGGGAGCGCTATGAGCTTTTAACCACTGGGCTGAACTTGCAGTCACTTCTCTTCTTGGTAGCTGGGTTGTCTTTGGACCAGATTCTTCGGTATTGATGTAAAATCAGCGGTTCTCAACTGGGGGCGATTTTTGCCTCCCGAGGATGGTTGGCAGTATCTGGAGACGTTTGTGTTGTCATCACTGGGTGACGCAGGGGAGTTGTGACTGGCATCTTGTGGGAAGAGGCCAAGGACGCTGCTAAACACCGTAAATGCTCAGGACAGCCCCCCACAGACAAGAAATTATCCATCCCCAAATATCATTAGTTCTGAGACAGAGAACCCCTGACATCACTAGACCTCAAATCCTCTGCTCCGTCCACCCATTCTCCAGGATTACCTTGATGTGTCTTGATTTGAGATCAGGTCGGCTTAGTTTCCATCAGGGGGTCCTGTACATCATATACAAAGGACCATGCACTGAGGTCAGAGGGAGGAAAAATGCACCAAAGGGATTTAGAAACCCCAGACGAGGTGCAGTGAGCAGACAGAAACCTATCTGCTTTTTCAGCCGCGTCTGTCTCATTCATCTCTTAATTCCTAGCGCTGGGTGTCTGGTGATTGGTCAAGAAATGAATCAGTCAGTCAGCAGACTTCGTTTTTTTTTTTTTGCACACCTACTGTGTGCCAGGTACCCTGTGTGGTAGTCGCGAATCTGAGGCTGTGAGAGGTGAAAACAGAGATTTGTGACTATGTGGTCAAGCCCTTTCACGGAGGACGTTCCGGGGTGCCCCGAAAACCGGGAGGGGAGGTAAGCATTCTGTGTGGGAGGCCGGGAGAGCTTCATGAATCACGGGACATGTCAGCGAGCCTTTGAAGGAATGTGTCGGGTGAAGAGGGAGAAGGCAGCCCTGCAGAGGGAACAGCCTGGGCAAAGGCTTGGAGGAGAGGAGCCACGTCCCGTGTTGCAGGGGAGGTGGGGCTGTCGGGCAGGACAGAGGCGCTGGTTGATGGGGAGATTGTGGTGAGATCAAGGGGGTGGGGGGCAGGTCCTGGAGCAAGGTGGGCCTGAAGAGCTGGGCTGTAGAGTTCGGACTTGATCCTGAGGGCAATGAGAAAGCATCGAAGAATTCAGACCAGAGGCAGGGCGGGGCCAATTTTACATTTTTGAAAGGTCACTCTGTCCGCAGGGTGGGGGGAACTCGGACAGGGTGGAGCTGGAGGCAGAGGTGAGTAAGGAGGGTGTTTCAAACAGTCAGAGAAAGATGAGGGCTTGAACATAGGTGGGGCAGGGGTCAGAGAGTCAAAAATTACATAGAAGCTTCCGAGGCTGGAAAGAAAGGGGTCCAGGACTGTGTTTCACAGAGGGTGGCCCCCAAAAGGCAGGTTCCTAAGGCTGCTAGGCCCTCATCTAGTAAATTCAATAGAATAGGGGTCCCTTCTCAACCCCATCCAGGAAATCATAGGATTTAGTTATTTTTTTTCTTTTCAGCAAACATGCCATGTGACCTATCATGTGCTATTCATGGGGTATATGACCATGACTAGGGTGGACCCAGCCTTGCCCCCTCGGGGCAGATGGGGGCAAGAGGCGCCTGAACAGGTGAATGATGAAATTATTAGATAGTTAGAAAACTGCCCTGGGCCAGGGAGGAGATAAAGAGGGTGGGGAGGTGGGGCATGACCGAGAAGACTGGACAGCATGTAGGTGGTAAGAGCGGACCTCTCTGAGGAGGTAACGTCTGAGTGGAGGCTAGAGGTGTGGGAAGGAGCCAGGGGTGCAGAGAACCAGGCAGAGGGGACAGCACATGCAAAAGCCCTGATGGCCAAGTTTTCATGTGTGTGAGTTGCAGCAAGGAGCCCAGGTGGTGGGACAGAGAGAAAAAGGGGTGAATATAACCAGAAGAAAATTGAGAGGTGGCTGGAGCCCATCCTGAGGGCTGAGAAAGTCACAGCGAGGAACTGAGATTGGATCCCAAACTTCCGTGTGAGGGCGTCGGTGGGGTTTGACCAGGTGAGCTGCCTGGGATGGTAACCCCCCGACAGGCTGCTCATCCCGCAGGTGCACAGAAGCAGCCTGGTGTACCTACAGTGGGGTATTCAGGTGGGGCCACACAAGGTGCTGGCCCTTCTGAAATATTCAAAGAACATATTCAGTCCAGGTAGGTGGTGACTCGCAGGATCCCCACCGGTGGCTTTAAGGAACCATCCCTCTCCTAATGTTCCCCACGAGCCAGGTACTGTGCTAGGGATTCCCCCGTGTTATCTCCTTGCACATTCCTGAGAAGGGCACTGCTCTTACATCCACATTTTATAAATGATGCTGCTGAGGGTCCATGGTGAAGCTGTGTGTCCCCAGGCAGGATGCAGAAGAGCCGGGATTCAGATCCAAATCCCACGCCAGAGACCAACCGGAATAACCACTGGCATCCTCACTCCTTGTCACCTTGACCTACATGCTTGGACAGCACTGAACAGACAGACAGATGCTAGAAACCCTCTCCAGCTGTTCTTCCCGTAAAAATGCAATGCAGTTTAAAACACAATGGAATTTAAAATGTTCCAGCAGACACACACACCGAAAGGAAAAGAAACAGGTGACAATTAGATGAATCATAAATTTCAGGGCTTGGCAAGCTTTTCCTGTAAAGGACCCAAGTAAACATTCTAGGCTTAATGCAATATGTCATTTTGTTGCATATTCCTCTTTATCTGGAGTTATTTTGGGGGGGGGGGGACAGGAGGTGTTGTTTATTTCTTGCAATTTTTTTTGTTTCTTTTTACCCCAGCCCTTTAGAAGAAAAATGTGAGAAGATTGATTATTTCTATGACATAACTTCTTGTAGAGTAGCATAAGCCTGTATAGGTTTTAACAGACTATTAATTAAATTACATACACACATTAACAGAACAGGAATACAGGTACATAACAAAAGCAGACCCACAATTAAGGGCCATATCCAATGAAACCAAGAAAACCAGTTAAGTAACCCAGGCATTTGTGAAAACTTATGAATAATATTAGGAATATTGTCTAGTTGATTCTGAATGGTCTGAGAGAAGTCAGACAAATTAAAACAACACATTCCTGGAAATTGTTCACATCCCATACGTTCTTTTAACAGCAGATAGTCTATAGTAGCACGATTTTGAAGCACTGCAACCTAGCTCTTGACGGAGTTCGGATAAATATGGAAGCAGTCAAATTCGTTGTCTTGCTATACGCACAGGCCAGCTTAGCTATTTCCTTTTGCATTCCCCCGACGAGTCCAGGAACCGGCAGGATGAATGCCGCTGCAGCTGCAACAGAGGCGGGAGCTAAAAGCTTCAAGTTGTCACAATCAGACGGCAGAGCTCGGAGAAATCTTTTATGACTGTTTCCGGGATAATCTATTAAAGCAGGAAGGATGCACCCCATGCCACATACACCTTGATAATGTGAAGAGAGGGCTTAGGGTGGGGACTTGTACCACCTGCCCTGCCCCTAACAATCAAGTCATATGCATTTGAACTTTTGATTTCTATATTACTTGATTTATGTATTAATCCCATTAATGCCACACACCTGCGTGGGGGACTCTTCCGTGTTCTCAAAACCCACTCCTCCTGCTGGTTCAAGGACCTTCTCCCCCACCTGCCTGCCCATGCCTCCTCCATCTCTGCCACTAGCTTCTCTCCCTCCTTCTACCTGGTCAGCCTGGTGCAGCAGAAGTCAGAGGCGGCTTGGGCCCCCTTCTGCTACTACAGTTCTCCCCACACACCCCCGGGTCAGGAGTTTCCAAGTGGTCCTGGCGGCATAGCTGAACACCATCAAGGGCAGAGGGAGGAATCCGGGTCCCACGCCATCCACGTCACTGTGCAGGACCCGCCACGCTGGTGGAGGCAGAATAAAGAAAGGCCAAGGCATTTACAGTTAAGATGATTAAGATTAAAAAACAAATAATGACAATATGAATTAATCAAGATGACTTACAGTGGGGAGTACTCAGGTCCCAGGCCAGCGTCACCCAAGAGAGCAAGAGCCCGCGTCACAGTAAGTAATCGTACATTCCCCAGTTGTCACGTTAAAAGAGCGAAAAGACACAGGTGCAGTTAATTTTAATTGTGTATTTTACTTAACGCAAGATATCGAAATATTTGTCATGTCCAGTAGGCAATCGGGATGAAAATGACTAGAGAGACCTTTTCCCCGTTCCGTTCTGTTCCCCCAGCGCGACGTCTTTGAAATCTGGCAAGCGTTTGGAACTTCACAGAGCGTCGCAATGCGGAGGCTGGATATTCCATCTGAACTGCTCAATCCATGTCTAGACTTTGTAAAAAATTCCAGTTGAAAAGGTCCATTCACAGAAAAAATTTAAAAGCTAAAGAAAGAAGGAAGGGAGGGAGGAAGGGGGAAGGGAGGGGGAGGAGGGCAGGGGACGAAGCGTCCATTTACATGCTCCAGCTGTTCCAAGCCTACTCCACAGACTAAACTGAAGATGGGTTTTTTAAAAAATTAAGATGAAACCAAATGACAGCTTGAGCTGTTAGTCCCACCAGCCGCATTTCAAGGGCTCCGCCGTCACGTAGGGCTCAGGGTGGGTGGTCCTGTTGGGTGTCACAGATGTGATCACAGAGAGTTCCTGGACGGCAGCACGACTTTAGACCAGGATTTCCCATCAGCGGGACTACTGATATCTGGGGCCAGATAATTCATTGTCCAGCGGGATGTCCTGTGCTCTCCCTGGGTATTTACTAACATCCCCTGGATGTCTATGGCAACACCCCCTGGCCCTCATGACAACCCAAAATGTTGTAGACATTGCCAGGTGTTCTGTCGGGGAGAAAAATCACCCCTGGGTGAGAGACACTGCGCTACATCAGAGCCAAGTTCACCTCCTAGCTCTGCTGTGTGCTAGCTGAGTGACCCTGGGCACATCCCTGAGCTTTGGTGTTTTCCTGGGTGCGACGGGGCACTGAGTCGTCACCGCCCGAGAGAGCTCCTGTGAGGTAAGACCTGGCGTCAGTGTCGTGGTCATGACGGGGAGCCATACCTAGCACATAGTAGGTGTTCAGTAAACCGTAGCTGTGCTTCCCCATCACCAACCCAAGCCCATTAATGGCTGAGCAGCTCCTGGACCCTGAGGCCGCACATCGGTGGTGTTCACAGGGGGACTTGTGAGCACGTCCTAGGGAAAGAGGATTGGACTCACTCCAGGATCAGATCTCCTACCCCCCGAGACCCCCAGACTCACTCGAGTCTGGGGGTGTGGGGGGTAGGAGATCTGATCCTGTCACCTGTCACCTGGGGTGCCTGCTCTGCTGCAGATCTTAGTGATTTGGGGGTGCCCAACTTTCCCCTCTGTAAAGGGGGGAGTTTGAGCACCGTCATGTCCCACAAAACCCACTGGCTTGGCCTCTTTTTTTTCCCCTGTGATTTCTTAAGGAAGGGAGAGGTTCCCTGGGAAGAGAAACAGGGCTGGGGGTTTGGACAAAGGCCAGACTCCCCTTTTGCTGTGCCCCCCCTGGGACCCTCCCTTCTCCACTCCTCACTCTCCTGGCCCAGCCGACTCTAGTTCAAACTTCAGGTCTGGGTGTGCCTGACACCTCCTCCAAGAAGCGTACCCTGATTGCTGCTCCCTTCCGGTCAGAGACTGCTCTCTCATCGACCTCTCTGCTTCTGCCACCCCATCTGGCTCGCCCGTCCTTGTCCATTTGCCCATCTTGGCCAGGCTACATGCCCAGAGTAGAGCTGGGGCTCAGGGTGTGTCCGTCCTGGGAGTGAATACACATGAGCAGAGCACACCAAGAAGAGAGTAGGTTTCCACAAGCTCGCCCTGGCCACAGGTCTGTGGAGTTTGGCTCTGGGTTCAAGGAGAGGCAAGAGACCCCATGTTTTCCCCCTATGAGAAGGCAAACCCCCCTGTGGGGGTGTTCGAGCCTTGTGGGCTGGGGCATGAGGAATGGAGGGGTGAGGGTGTCCTGAGTCCCTGGGAGGGGGAGGAACGTGCTACCTAAGGAGGATTTCCCCAGCCCTCTGTGCCAGGCAGGTGGCAGGAGAGAGGGAGTGCTTGGGGCAGTTGTTGTAACAGCCCAGGCCAGGGTGATACGGAGCCTGTGGGGGCTGTGGCCTTGTCCAGGAGAAGAGAGAATCTGCGGTCCCCTCCCCGAGCCCCACACCAGCCCCTCATGCTCCTCTCTGCCTCTGGCTTGGGCAGCCGAAGCCTGGGGGTGAGAGGCTGCAGCCCCTGTGGTGGCCGTGTGGGGTCTACAGGGGCAGAGGGGTGGCCTGGGGGCTCCCCAAGGGCACAGCGGGCCCGGCCCTCCGCTCCCCTGGCAGCCGGAGAGTTCCCACGTGGGAATGCAGTCTCTACTCCCCCACATTCCCAAACCCTCCGTGCCAGCCGTGCCTCCCCCAGGGAGGGTCCGCCCGGCTCCAGTCTGGTGGTGCCAGCCCCTGAGCAGGGAGGTGTCAGGGGGAACCCAGGGGCTTCAACGAACAGGACAGGTCTGTGCCCAGGTCCCTGTGCTCCCTGAAGCCCAGACGGAGCTGTGGGGGTCTCTTGGTCTGGCAACAGGTTGGGGGGCCAGGTTTTGCTGCTGCGCGGAGGTGTCCCCTCGGGCCCCTCCTCAGCCTGCAGGTGTTAGTCACCAGGGCACAGAATAATGCCAGCCGACCTCTGCCAGGAGCAGACCACTGCTTCCCCCTGAGGGAGGGCCCTGCCCTTTGGGGAAGCTCAGCGAGGCGTGTCCTCCCCACCCTCCAGGAGCCAGGCCGGGCTGGGCCGGGCTCAGGCACTGCCCCATTCAGGGCCAAGGCGCACAGACAGGAGCATGGGCTGGGAGGGCTCTGCACACCCGGGGTGCTGCTGGCAGGGGCACCTGCTGACTCTGACCGTGAGCCTCCTTCTCACCTGTGGGCCAGGTAAGCAGGGCCGGGCTGCCGCCAGTGGAGGAGTTGGACAGAGGTGACATTCCTGCAGGAGAGGGACAGATGTGGCAGGTGACTTGGGGTTCCCAGGCCGCCCTAGGGGCAGCTGGGAGGTCTTTTCCTTTTTGGCAAAGGCTTCTGTCACAGCAGGCCGGGTGAGACTGCATTTTCCAAACTGACTTGGGTGAGTTCACAAAACTGCTGTGACGTGGTGAATTAAATACCTGCGGGGATGAGTGTGGAGCCTGCCAGGCCTTCACTGTACCCCCTCGCTCACAGGCTGAGTCCCTAGAGCCTGTTTTGGTTGATGCCTGGGCGCCCAGTCCCTATGCCCAGCTGTCCAGAGGGAAATGAGCAAGTCCCAGGTCCTTGCTCCCGGGATCTCCGGGCTGGCAGGTGAGGCAGGCAGGTGCCCGATTACCCAGGATCCCAGGTTGTGCAGGAGCTTGGCCATCTTAGGGCACTAGCAGTGGTGGGTGGGGGTTTCTATAGGCGCAATTAGCAGAAAAGAGGGGAGAGCCTTCCTGGGAGAACTAGGTGGGCAAAGGCCAGGAGGCAGGAGGCTGCCCCGTGTGCGGGGGTGGTTCAGTGTCCTGTGAGCTTATTCAGGCCGCATGATGGAGGATGCAGGTGGAAGCAGAAGGGCAGCCTGTCAGGGTTAGGAGAGGTGTGTTCTTGGATCACGAGGGGGATATGGCAGGCCTGTTGGTCATTTTGGGGTCAACTTGGGAGAAAGCCCACCAGCTTCAGGGAAAGGCAGGGGGTCCAGCCTGATGCGTGGGTGTGTACCAGGCAGGAGGGACCAGGCTTACTCTCCTACACAGAGAAGGTCCAAGACCCTCTATGTGTGGCCCCTGGGCTGCCCAGACCCCCAGCTCTTTTACTCCAGCTGCCTCCTTGGGCAGGATGTCAGGGCTTTCCAGCCAAGCCTCTCTAGAATCCAAGATAAGCCCAGGCTTGTAGAAAGGGGCACCTACCCTGTACCAGGTGCTTACATATCTACTCCTTTGCTCCTTCCAGGAGAAAGGACTGTCCTCAGTGCTTAGCTGGGAAACAGAGGCCTGAAGGGGAGTGGAGAGGACCTCCCCATCCTGGGGGCCACCTCATCCCTCCCATACCCGGGCTGAGCTGCAGCTCCTGGAGCAGGTGGGGAAGGTGTCCCAGCCCCAGCCCTGAGGCACTGAGGCCTGGCCCCGGCGCCCGAGAAGAGCTTTGCGGTTGGGTGCCATTGTGTGGCATCCACACAATGACCTGAATAGCAGGGGACTGGTACAGGACAGTCCCACCACCTCCGATGGGGCATAGCCCTGTGAGCGGTCCCCAAAGCATGACACCACAGAGGCTGTTTAGCAGCTTTTGTCCCCAAGGCTCTCTCAGGATGTAATCCTGGGAGCAGCTGGACTCCTGCTCCTGCCCCAGGGACCCTCCCTTCTCCACTCCCCACTTTCCTGGCCCAGCCGAGGTCTTGGTGTGCCTGACACCTCCTCCACGAAGCCTCCCCTGGTTGCCTGCTCCCTCCCCTATTGCTTGGCCTATGGGTCACCATCCCTGCCCACTGCTCCATCATTTCCACAGTACTGGAACACCTCTCAGGATAGAGATCCTCCCAGAATCCACTCAGATACCCTCCAAATGCAGCAAATATGTATTACATGAATGCAGGAGGCAAATCGCACTTGGTGGGAACTCCTGATCTACTACTTCATTCCCCAAGGTCACGACAGATGCCCTGATAGCCCTGGGGGATGCTAGCTCATTAGCTCTGCCCAGACATTTGTGCTGGTGTGAAGATAATGAAACACCTTGCATAAGAGCTGAGGCCAACCCCGAGAGACCCTGAACCATCCCAGCCCTCGGCCCTCCTGAGGCTCCTGTGGAAGCACCGGGCTTTGCCGTCGCCCCCTCTGCAGCCCTCACCAACGCCGCAGGGCTGAACGGAGGAGCCCCTGGGTTTGCATCGAGATGCAAACACCACCTCTTTGTCCAGGGCTCCGTACCCCATCCAGTCATAGGATCAGCTTCTCTGTCTCGGGGACATCTTCGGGGACAACATCCAGACTAGTGTTCGAGTCCCTACCCTCTCCACGCCTGGGTCCCAGAGACACAGGGCCCACCCTGTTCCTGCCCACCTTTGGGACTGCTACTCACTGGCCCAGCCAGTGCGACCCCATGGGGAGGGAGGTGGGAGCTGGATGGCTCTCAAGGCAGGAGAACCTCTTGGTGTACCCCACCCGCCACCTGCCCCCCCAAAAAGAGTAGAAACAGAAGCTCTATATCCATAATGCAAATAGTGATGCTCATGAAGGGCTGAACTGGAGGTGCCTTATTTGTTTAATTGCCTTAAAAATGCTGCCATATATTTTATTATCTGTTTTTGTCACCCTACATGTTATATATTTGTATTTTGAAAATATTTGGCCATTTTTATTATGTCCACTGAAAACCTGAAACTGAAGGTCACAGGGACTTCCGAAGGTCACTGAGTCAAGTGGGCAGGTGGGATGTGAGCCTGGAACAAATTCAAGTCTAAGTCCCTGCTCTTAACACCTGTGCTACACCGTTATCAACTCTTAGCCAAATCTGAATGGCGATGGCCCCAGGGAACCTTCAGCTGCCGGAATGGAGGACTCAGTCAAGGGGAATCTGGAGTTCTGGGGCCAGAAGTGTACCCGTGGGACCGGGGAACAAGGCGGACATCCAGTCACTTAAGATGCCACCAGGCAAATAGCCAGGGAGGTAGATGTAAGGAAGTCTGACCTGGGGGACGGGCAGCCATTGGACCAGGAAGTTGCTTTTCCTAAAGCCTGGAGAAAAGATGTGGTGGTGAGGCCATTAAAAATTAACCTTCAGGGAGTAAGGACCTGCCTAGGAACTGACTCTGACCCCGCTTGGAAGAGCGGCTGGTCCATAAGAGATGTGCAAGAAATGCTTGCTGGGTGGATGTGGGGCGGAGGGTCTGGAATGAATGGACAAAGCAGTCAATGCATGCGTCTTTATGTAGAGATTCCTATGGAAAGGGGAGAAAAATCCAGAAGAAAAGATTGTTCTTCCTGCTGCTTCCTGCTGGGATAACCAAGCTGGGTCCTTTCTCCACAGGGGTACCATGGAATGCAGTGGTCTTAGCCCAGAAAGACCCTGAGACATCTGGAGCCCCCAGACAGCCAACATACAGTATTTCATCTCCAGCATCACTCAAAAAGCCCAGGGGTAGGTAATAATTAAGGCCGGGAACAACCGGCATCCATTAAGTCCTCAACTCCCTGCCCTGTGTGGTGCTAACTGCATCGCAGGCACCATTTCACTGCATCTCTGCAACAGCGCTGTGCTGTTATCCCCACCGGATGTGTGCGCAGACAAGGCTCAGAGAGGTTAAGTGACCGGCCTCAGGTCAAACAGCAAGTAGGAAACAGAGCTGGAATTCGAATCCAGCCAAGTCCACTTCTTCCAGATTCCTCCCACTCAGCATTCTGCTTCCCGTCCTGCAGGGGCTGCAATTGGCTTGATTTTAGGGAGGGAAAATAAAGGGTCTCTGGGAAGTGAAATGGACTTGAGGTCCGAGTGTGTAGGACTCTGTCTCCTCTGCCTTATTCACGAATGCCGGCTTCCTTCAGAGCAGGCAGGAGAGAGACAGCCTGACCCTTATCCCTCTTCCTCTGGGACTCCCGGCTGCCCCCCCAACTTTCCCGTTTCCCTCCCCAAGTGGGCACAGTGCCCTGGATGCAGACAGTGTCCATGGGCCTCAACCTGGACCCAGCCATCAACTCTGCCCCATACAGAGGCAAATTTCCTGTTGCTGGGACGCAACTGTTTGAATGTGTTGAGCCCCACTGCCGATCTGAGACGATGCCAGCAACGAAGACATGCAAGCAGTTTGAATTGGGAAGCATTAAGAAGAGAAAGGGTCAGGCGATCCTATTCTCAGCCTCATATTTTGTTTTATAATGAGACAAGAAAATCTTGAGGTTATGTCCACTTTCCAAAAAAAAAAGTATATCCTTTAGATATAGAAGCAGAATGCTCAGTGGGAGGAATCTGGAAGAAGTGGGCTTGGCTGGATTCGAATTCCAGCTGTTTCCTACTTGCTGTTTGACCTGAGGCCGGTCACTTAACCTCTCTGAGCCTTGTCTGCGCACACATCCGGTGGGGATAACAGCACAGCTCTGTTGCAGAGATGCAGTGAAATAGTGCCTGCGACGCAGTTAGCACCACACAGGGCAGGGAGTTGAGGACTTAATGGATGCCGGTTGTTCCCGGCCTTAATTATTACCTACCCCTGGGCTTTTTGAGTGATGCTGGAGATGAAATATTGTATGTTGGCTGTCTGGGGGGCTCCAGATGTCTCAGGGTCTTTCTGGGCAAAGACCACTGCATTCCATTGCAACTTCTGATCTATTGCAAATAATTGAGATACACATATCCCCTTGGTGCGAAGCAGCTTGGGCAAGAGGGAGTTTGAAGCCCGACCCCTTTTCTGGGTTTTGCATGCTGCCCTCCGCTCCCTGCCCCTGGTGATGGGTCCCCGCATCCCAGGAGTCTGGTTGTTCACTACTTTTGGGTGACAAAGGGTTCTCAAGCAGCCCACCAGAGCAGATAACAGTATACGCACTCGTGCCGGATTGTCTGGATTCAAATCCCACCTCTGGGACTTCTTGGACAACTGAGATAACCTCTCTGAGCCTCCTGTCGCTTCTCTGTAGCACAGGAATAAATGTGGGATGGAGGAGTTGTAAGACCTAAATTAAATGAGATGATGCCTCCAGAACAGGGTTCCCCATTGCCTGCCGGGGACATTTGGAGGTCTGTTTCGTTGTCACCACCCACCAGGAGGGCTGGGGCTGCTGACATCTGGTGGCTAGAAGCCAGGATTGCTTCTGTCACCCACCCTTTCTGCAGGCTGAGTGCATTCCTTACTGTCCTCTGTGCTGGGGCTCCTGGCATATCCTCTTTGGGGACATTGGCCCCAGGTTCTTCTCCCATTTGCTTATCTCTGTCCAGCGCTCTAGGAGCCTTGACGCTGCTTTCTGGTTTCCGAGACCTGCCAGTGAGATCTCTCTCTGCCCCAGTCCCCAAAACCTTATCTATCTCTTTAACTGATTATCAGATGGTAACCTGAGAGAACAAGTCCCAAAGAATCCTTGCTTTCTAGCTCTAGCAAGCTTTCATGATCCTGATCTTCACGCGGTTTTGAGATTTTATTCCTTACTTGTTGGAAGACAGAAAGCCAGTAAGTACGTAATCCCGGCTTTGGACTTTATACAGGAACCATCTCAGAAAGGGTTCTTAGCTCAGAGAGTTGAGCTGATGTAATCAGCTCCGTGCCCTCTGCATCCGAGATGGTTGATCCTTGTACCTTCTGTTGCCTCCCACAGGGGGCTTCCTTTTTAGGCTCCTGGATCCAGTTTCTAACATGTATGTGTTTGGGGCGCGGGGGGAGGGGCTCCCCGGGCAACACCAAGCAATTATGGACCACCAGCAGGGCATCCAAGAATTCAACTCAGTCCTGACGTTATGAGGTAGGGTCAAGACCCGCAGGTTGACAGCTCAGTCTTATAAGACTATAAGTCCTATAAGACTGCCCCTTCCCATATTCTTCGGATGGTAGCCGCCAAGCCCCAGGCTGTTTGTCACCTGTGCTTCTAATCCACTGGCTATAAATCTGAGGTTCCCCTGACCTCCTACTTGGGTTCGATGAATTTGCTAGAGCATCTCACAGAAACAGTTTCCTTACTAGATCACTGCTTTATTATACAATTGTGGTTTTTATTTGCATTGCCCTGATAATTAGTGATGTGGAGCATCTTCTCATGTGCCTGTTGGCCATCTGAATTTCTTCTTTGGAGAATTGTCTGTTCGTATCCTCTGCCCATTTTTTAATCGGGTTATTTGCTTTTTGGGTGTTGAGGCATATTAAATATGTATTTCTTGTTATACATCACAGTGGTACAGCTTTAAAGACTTTCTGGAAGAGATGCTTCAGCTGGGTATTTTTAAATCTATAAAAGAAAAAAATAGGAGCAGCGATACTGATTCTTCCTCTCGGACTTGGCTGTAAATTGCAACGGATGTAGGAATCCTAACTGTAGGCTAACTGTGGGACACTTAGAAAATTCAGTGAAGACAAAAGAATGACTCTTAAATGATGAATAGATGTTAATTTGCGGAAAGGAGATAGTGAAAATTGCAGACAGAAGGGAGAAATGAAGAACTGTGATTTGTTTGGCTGGGGAACTGCAAGAATGTAGCTGTGAATTAAGTAGACAACGGGAAGGATGTGGTGGCGGGTAGGGCGTAGAGCAAGGTGTCTCCACCTCCGCACGGTTGACAGACATTTGGAGACCGGGTAATCAGTTCCATCCCGTGGGTCACGGGGTTGGTAGGGGCTTCCGTGGCCTCTTTCCACTAGATGGCGGTAGAATACCAATAATTGTGACAGCCGCTGATGCCTAGACGTCACCAAATATTCCCCAAATAAGGCATGCCTGGTTGAGAGAGAGACACACACAAGGAGTTGGAGCATTCAAGACACGATCCATTAAGTTCTATCCCGGGGCAGGACCCACTGAAAGAACTGAAGGAGGGAGCTGACAGTCAGATTTTCATTTTCAGGAAATTTCTGTGATTGCAACATATTTCCTCTTGCCCAAATGTGTGTTTTCTCGGTCAGAAGGGTTGCCCAGTTTCCCCCAACCTCTGAAACACACATAAGCTCTTCTGGACAAAAGGTTTGTCCAGTGGAAGCACAGAGATTCCAGCTACGTCTCCCATCACAGAACACTTGCAGGGCGCCGAGTAGGACAGTAGCCTCTCAGAGGGCTATTTCCAGACCTACACCCCAAGAGGCAAATGCTGACCCACCCACGCTTGAACCCACAAGCCTCCCTGGTCACCTGCTCCTACACCATGCTTGGTAACAGGGGGCAGCCTTGCTGAAAGCCCCCTGCAGATGGTTGTGGACCCACAGGAGCCAGTCTTCCCGGGGAAGACATCGGCAGGTGTGACTGGGAGAAGGGGCAGTGTGCTACCCTTCACCTCTCCAGCAAAGACCACAGCCCGTCCTACATCTTTGGTTCTGGGAAGAACCACTCAGTCCACGGGGATAATGTCCTCTGCCTTTTTAGAGTCAACCTCTGGAGAAATTTCCCGTTCGGAGCAAGAACCAGCCCATACCAAGTCCCCAGGCAAATGGAATTTTGCTCCAGGAACTCCTTTGCTGGAAGTATGGGTCCAGGATCCAGCTCCCTCAGGACCAGCTCTGCAGAAGTAGCTTTTTCTAGGAAAGCGGCTATAGACACCCTCATGCTAGAGACCACAGATGGGCCAGTCACTGAGATGTCCTCAGCTCCCACTGAGGCCTCACCCACAGAGGGTGTTAGAGCAAGCAGCACCTGGGGCCCAGAACATCTTCCTGCGACAATCCCCGCTGAGCCAGAGGTGAGCACAGATTTGATGGTGTCCAGGGAAAATGTCCCAAAGTCCCTGATTTCTTCTTAGACCACAGTGGCTGCCCCAAATGCTCCAGGAAGTACAAATCCATTATTTGGGTCTTTTTCCCTAAGTCATCACCTAGAGGGACCCCAAATTCCAAGCATGGAACCAGCCTGGAATGGACTCTGTCAAACACCGGGTGTCCTTTCCCCTCTCCTGAACCCAGCTCTGCGGGACACGCAGGGTAAGCCCGGGTGACCTTCTGTTGTCATCTGCATTGGCTCTTGGTGATAAGTTGTCAGGGTCCAGCACATTCTCCATCCAGACAGTCACCTCCTCCATGACCGCAGGGACCCCTGAGACCCCAGCCAGTAGAGAGCCCAGCTCAGCAGCCCTATTTTCCATGACACTAAATAATGTAGCGATCAGTGTTGGAAGAGTCCCAAGTGCCACATCAGACACACCCACACCCATCAGGGGAAGGGACAGCAGGGCCGGCATGTGGATGCCCTGAGCACCTGCCCTGGGGTCACAGACACCCCAGCATCCCCACAGCCAGGACTCTGGGTTCTGAGCAGTCACGTGGTCCTGGTTCCCTCAGCTTTACCCATGTTTCGGGAAGGAAGACCACGTTTTCTCCACTGCCCCCCACCGCCCCAGCAGAGATCAACACCCATGCACCGACTGCTGGAGAGGCGCCAAAGGGAACTTTTGAGTCCATCTGTGTCTCAGCCTGAGACCTCTGCCCGCGCCCAGGCTTCCCCGCCATTCCACCCAGCTTTCTTCATCGCAGCTAATGAGTGGCCTCAGACAATTCCTCAGTTACAAACTCTACCAACACAGCTCTTCCGAAAACATCTCGCCTATCCCTGGTTTTGCTTCTGCGATGTCACAGACCAACACAGGCATGCTGAACGATGTCAAGGCACCCCGAACGCAACATGGCCAGAGGCTCGTTCCAAACTGGAGACCTCACCTTCAGCACCCTCCTCTTGCAGCCTCTGCCCTGCCTCTCCCTGCTACACCGATGGTCCCTAGATTCACCTCCCCAGCTGCCAGCAACATTCCTGTCAAGGAACCATTAGGAGCCGTGCTCGTCAGAGAACACGAGTAGCCCGGCCACATATTTACAGCTGCTGCCAATATGAAAACTACCAGGGACTACACTACGGCAGCTGAAGAAGGTTGGGGACACCCGCCTGCCCACCGGAACCACATCACCATCTGAGACATCTACAGGTTTTACCTTCGCCAGGGAAAGACGCCCAGTTGCGGCCTCTGCATCTCAGTCCATGATCGCTGCTAGCTCAAGCTCTCCAGGGAGAACAGGCCAATTGCTTGGTGCATTTCCAGATGCCCTCTATCATTGGTCCTCTGGAGGGATTACAGTTTCTGAGGGTGGAACAGCCCACCTCTAACTCCATAAACAATTGCCGTTCCCTCATTTCCTGCTTGTGGCTACCACAAAAGTGGTAATGGATGCAGCGAAACTAGGAAATGGAACAGGCACAACTTACCTTCCGTGACTTCCTTGCCACTAGGTAATATCCCCACAAGTGCTCATATAGGGGAAAATGTCACTGTTCCTCTGGGTACTCCATCTCGAGCCCCATCAGAGGGATTGTCAGAAGGAACGGTCTCTGTGCCCTGCACTTACCCTGAATCAAAAACCAGATCCAGTGTTGGCCTCAGAACACATGCCAGCTCAGGGAGCCCCGGCCAACCAGCCCCACCAGAGTTTCAGCAGTAAAAAAACTGGCTCTTATACACCCACCACTGTCCCCTCAGTGGGGACCACCTTTCCCATGTCAGTAGCGAAACTAGAAACCGATGGAGTTTATTGCTCTTCTGGGATCCCTGCTGAGATGTCAGTTCCTGGACGGCCCCGCACCTGTGGTACCTGGACCTCAACCAGGTATGTCACCACTTCAGGTCCCAGAGCTACACGTCCAGCTCAGGTCTCTCCATCCCACCCCGTGAGTGAACTTGGAACCACAGACAACCACCCAAGGATGGAGCCCACCAGCCCCACTACTCACCCCACAGCCCAGCTCCAAGCATGCGGCTGGACAGTCTGCTCAAGCCCATGACCCAGATTCGGCAGGAAAATCCCCTGGATTTGGGCACCATTGACCCCAGCTCCTGTCTCTGTTCTAGCCGCCACTTCCCCTTGCAGGAAGTGGCACATTGGAAGTGACCTCGGATGACCCAGGTGAGTGGACAAAATCACGTCCTGGCTGGGGGCCCTCGCCACGTCTCCCCTCATGGCAACAAGACCCAGTACCGGCTTGACAGAGCAAATGGCCTCGGCGGAGCCTGAGGCCTCAAGTCCAAGTTCATTCAAGGCGGCATTTACTTCTTTCGTAACTGTGTTCAGACCTCCTTGTGAACTTTCACATCCAGAAGTGGATACCAGAGCTCTCCAAAAATGCAGATTCAGCCATGTTGGGCCAGGACACAGGAAGACTCAGAGTGGGAGGTACAACTAAGGACTTAACTCCTCTCCCAGACACAGTCTCCCAACAACTCAGTGTGGACCCAGAGGCAAGTCCATCCATCTCATCGGCTTATCCATCCTCAGACACTACAAGCAGCGGCATTATGGACCAGAGGCAAGATTAATATGCCGGAATCTAAACTGCCAGGCCTTCCCAGCTCAGAAGCCAAGAAGGGCTCAACCGCACCGCGTCCTTCACTCTCCCATCCGCGGAGCCCCCCGTGCCCAGCAGCACTGACCACGTCGGTACCAAGCCCCCGAGCATCCAGGAGGAGACCTACCCCATCAGAGGCAACGATGCCAGTCAGCACCTTGTCTGGTCTACAGAAGTGCAGGGTCTTGCTGCCACTCTTAGCTCTTTGGAAACCAACAAAGGAACCACAGTCCATCTGGGAACGAGCTTCATTGCCGTATGAAATCCATCTATGCCTTTGACTGCTGGGGCCCCAGCTTCCTCAGAGGCAACCGCTCCTAGAAGGCAAAGTGGCCTCTTGTTAGAATCATCAGTGGCCACAAGGAGGGTTGGGCGGCCAGAATCCTCTTCAGCGGCCTCCTCTGTGTCCCCTGCCATGGCCTGTCCATTGGTGATTTCTCCCGCGATGGGGGAAACTACAGGCTCGACCTCATTCTTCCCTAGGCTTAGGGACATGTCACCCAAGAAGGTGTCAGCTTTCTCTTTGCCTCTGGACCACGAGGCACAAGATCTCTGCCGTCTCTCCCAGGGACCACGTCTTCCATGAGCATTGGACGAGGGACAAGCTCAACCACCTCATGGTCCAGTGTGTTTCCTGAAGGGTAAATAAATTGCTCTATTCACACATCCCCCGCCATGAGTAACTGTGCCGATTCCTCTGATCTGTCGCCCCGAGCAGGGCCTGGGGCCCCTGCCCAAGGCCACAACCTGAATCTCATCGTCAGCTTTTACCTGCATTCTGGCACTGACAAACCACACTTCTCCTGAGACCATTTGCTCCTTGGGAAACCCCAGGGCAGAGCACACCAGCCCAGGAGTGGAGACAGGCTCGGTCAAAACCCCAAGCCCCATCGGGAGCATTCCCCTCTTCAGAAGCCAAGAGAGAGCCCCCCTGGACTTCCAGCTCTCCACAGTCAGAGACCCCAACCAGCACAAGAGAGACTTCTGCGTCAAGGAGCACGTGTGTTCCTGAGCTTGACCGCTTATCCCCATTCACGAGTGTGGACCTGAAGCATCTGCCATGTTGGCAAGGCGTTGATTTGCCTGGGTTTGTCATTGGGCTCAAGGAGGGTGAACACGTCTCCAGTTACATAGCGTCGATGATCCTATTAGATACGTGGAACCAGAAAGAAGATGCTAAGCAGAAATTCTCTCTTCTTATTCGGTTATACCCACCAAAGGAAGTCGGGACTGGGTTCTTACTTGTAAATGGGACGGAGTTATCAGGACCCGAAGCCGAGCTGGGCTCGACATAAGGGGAGATCTCCTCGGTGGCTGTAGTCTCAGCGATGCCGTGTGTGGTGGCCTTCAGTGGCCTGGCCACTGACGAGGTGAGGTCTACAGAGGCCACCTCAAGTCCTCTCCTGCAGCGGCGCTCGGAGACCAGAAGGAATCTTCTGGGAGCCAGTGCCTGGGGACAATGGAGGTTTTTTCCTGGGATTGTGTGTCTGTGAATTATGTGGATGGTGTCCGTCCTGAGGCATGCAGAGGAGAACTTGGGGTTCCAGATCTCCTGCTTTGGGGGAGACAGAGACAGAAGAAGCTGAGGTTGAGTTTAGAACAAGCACTAGGGAGATAGGATTTGGGTCCCTTCTTCCAAAGAAGATCTTGTCCATGATTGAGCTTCTAGACCTCCAATGACAGAAGTGGTCGCCTCTGAGGGCGGTGAAGCCTACATCTCAGCTGAGGGTGTCTCTTCCCTGGAGGCTGGGGTTGTGATGTTCAGAGTTAAGAGTAGCTCCATATGCACTTGTGGGTGTTCTGAAGGTCGTGTGCGAACAGAGTCTGCCGTGGAAGGAGAGAGGGGATGGTTGAGGACGTTGGTGTTACCCACTGACTGAGTAAGGTCTGTACTAGATATTCCATCAGCGGACGTAAACTCAGACCTGGTGACCTCCGTAGGAGTAACCCTGGATGCTTGGGAAAAGACCACGCTTGTGTCTGCAGCTGAGCTGGCATCCTGGGAGCTACTGGTCTCCCTCAATCCACAAGTTTGTGAGGAAACAGATATTTCCCCATTCCCAGCCGATTTAGGAAAACCCGAGGTTGAAGAGTAAAGGTTTGTGGCTTCCAGGGTGAAGGCCGTCATCACTGGTGACGTGACCTTGTGTGGTTCTGAGTGGGTAAGGCCAGAAGAACGTAGTTCAGCCCCAGAACTGGGGGCCCACGCCACGGATGCCTCTGCGTTTGTGGGAGGAGGAGGAGGAGGAGGAAGAGTCCCTCCTTGTCTCAGAAACCGGCAGTGTCTCCACTGAGCTACTGACCTGAGACGATCTGTTTCCAGGCTCTGGGCTCACACCCACTGGAGATGCGGCTTCCATTAGACCAGGTGAGTGAGCGATCCCACTTGGAGGCCCGGTGAGCTGGCAGAGACCTGTCTTGTCTCGAGGGTTGGCGGGGCCCTGGAGCCAGTTGGTGGATCACTCCTGGAGACGGGTGAGGCTGTGAGCCTTCGGGTCGAAGCCCTGGGGCTCTAATTCTTGGAACTCGTACTCAGAGTCAAAGTCACTTCGGGAGTGGTCGCTGCTACTGGAGACCCATGCGCCCACCTTGTAAATGCCACATTGCGAGTTAAGAGAGAACTCTGCTCGGCCTCCGGGCTGTAAGGACTGGTGTTCTCATGACAGTCACCCCTGTACTGCTGATCATCCAGGGATGCTTGACCCCATCTGTCCTGGACCCCAAAGGGGATCCCTTACTGAGATGGATGGCCTGGTTTCAGGATCCAACATGAGTTCCCGGGAACTTGTGTCCCTCTGAGTAGTAGAACGGGTGATGGTGACTGAAGATGAATAACCGCCAGTTGCCAAGCGCAAGGTAGACGCGGGGCCAGGCAGAGCAGAGGGAAAGGGCTCACTTAGGTCAGTGTCTCTGGCTTCACAGAAGTACTGGAAACATACAGTGTCGTTAGGTCAGGGCTGTGGAGAGGCTGACTTACTTACACCTGAAGTCTCAGGGAACGAGGTGGTCACCTAA
This sequence comes from Smutsia gigantea, assembly GCA_032199065.1. NCBI lineage: Eukaryota > Metazoa > Chordata > Mammalia > Pholidota > Manidae > Smutsia > Smutsia gigantea. Next base: position 219,541 of record JAVSCE010022030.1, on the reverse strand, counting down.
CGTTGTGATGGGAACCTATGTAGTCGTGTCGCCTGGACTCAGAGTTCTGTCGTTTATGCTGGCCTCAGGGACCCCAGCTGAGTAAGGGGACGCAAGGGGGCCAGACTGGTTCCAGTGGAAGTCGTAGGATGTTGGGCAGACCCCGATGCCGTGAGAGTAGCTAAGGAAGAATGAGTCTTTCAGGCAGAACTGGCCTCAGGCAAGGTTGAAGCATGAGGTTGGCAGCCAGGTCTGTGACAAATCCCTGGGGCAGCTGCACCGACTCCGCTGCCTGAACGCTGTCCTTGGTGCTGGAACTCTCCTCTAGGCCAGGCACTGTGGTGGGATCTGAGCTCATTACCCACTGCCTCTTGTTCATGACACCTAAGTGGAGTCTTTATAGTGACCCCCACTCGTCACCCCAGCATTACACCTCTGTGTTGATGCTCTGAATCTCTGGCCTCTCTGGCAGTGAATTTACAAGTGTGGAGGGGCTGGGTCTTCCTCCCGCAGAACTGGTGAAGTTCATGGCTTGGCCAGGCTGCGAAGTAGACAGGGACGGACTTCTGCATTCTCTGCTTCTGCATTTGAATGCTCAGAGCCATCTGTGGGAATGTGCAAAGTTCATGTTGCTTTTGCTGTGTGCCTATGTTTTTCTAGTCTCCCCCAAACTGGTGAAAGCTCCCTTGTCTTTGGCAGTAATCAGTGCACTTACTGAGCTTAGGTTGGTTCAGACCTTTTTCAGTAAGAACCACCTGCTAACGAAAATCCCCTGAGCACAGAATGGCCTCTTGTAATCTTCGAGATACTTAGGTCCTGTATTGAAGAAACAGGGCCGAGAGACCTACATTTTCAGGAGAAGGCGGGATGCTACTAACTTTCTGGAAAAATCACAATGTATCAAAGAACAAGAAACAAGGTTCCTAGAGAGATAAACACGTGCCAGTCAGTCATCATACTTCCAAAGTCAGCCACGGTCATAGGTGTTGAAGGGTCACTTTCCAGCCACGAGGAGCTTTCATATGTGGGGAAGTTAGTAGCAGACACCTCAGTCACATCAGTGCCTGCAGGAGAGACAGATGGATTGGATGGAAACCCATCAGTTTAGAAGGAAGGCACAATGGGAAAAATCAGTACATTCACACTGTGGAAACAAAGACATTTATTTACAAAAAAGTTTTATCCGAAGCCCAGGGAGAGGAGAACACATTCTTTGGGGGGGATTTGAACCCCTAGTTTACACAAGAATGTACTATGAACAAACAGGGCAGTGCAAAGTATTAACGAGTAGTAACTGACCCTTGCGTCTCGTGAGTCTAACCCTCAGCAGAATCCACATAAAGCCTGCAGGTCATGGACCTCAAAGTTCTGGTCTATTCTGTAACAGAGAAGGGCTGGTCCAAGAGGTATCCGAGCAAGCCAGATGGTTGCCCAGGGTGACCTCAAATCAGATATTTTAATAGTATGGAGATGGAGGGTAACTGGAAAGACTGTCAGGTCCCTCATGTGGTCAGTCATCTCAGGGAGAAGAGTCCTGCTGTCACCATTCTTGCTGACGAAGATCCCGTTAGGGACGCCTGGGGGCCCGGGTCCTGACGAGTTGATACTCATCTCGGTGAAAATGTGATATTCTACCAAATTATGCAGCCGTTCCACCTCTAGGCACACTCCCCAAAGAACTGAGAGGAGGAACTCAAACACATTATTTGCACCCTGATGTTCAGACCAGAATTATTCACCATAGCCAAAAGGTGGAGACAAACCTTTCGGCTATGGTGAATAATTCTGGGTGTTATCTGCATTTAAGTGTCCAAATGCCCGTCTGTACATAAATAAACCAAATGTTCATTCTACACTGGGTGATTTTATTCAGCCTTAGAAAGGAATGAAACTCTGACAGCTGCTACACCACGGACGAACCTTGAAAATGTTATGGTCAGTGAAATAAGCCAGATACCCAAAGGCAAATACCACATGAATTCTGCTTATAGGAGGCCCCTAGAGAAGCCCCTAGAGAAGCCCTAGAAAGTGGATGGTGGGGGCCAAGGGCCGGGGGAGAGGCTGGGGGTTTAGTGTTTCATGGGGGCAGATTTCAGTTTGGGAATATGAGAAAGTTCTGGAGGTAGAGGGTGGGGATGGCTGCACAACAGGGGGAATTGAATACTTAAATATGGTTAAATGGTACATTTTATGCAAGGTATATTCTTCCACAGTAAAAAAAAAAGTTTTTAAAAAATGTGGTATGCATCAGGAGAAGCTACAAAGCACAGTACGGATGGGTGGTCCCGTAACTGGATACACGCAGGCGACTTCTACAGGGAACCGTAGTGGCCACCTTGGCCGGTTGGACATCTCTCGGCAGCCAGAATCCCAAAGCAGTCCCATTAGACACTGTGAAACAAAAGAGAAAGATTTCCCAGCATCTCCCGGTCCGAGCCTACCTTTCCCCTTCCCAGATATGAATGAAGTGTGTGCATTATAATCATCAAAAAAATGATAAGAGGAAAATGAAAATCAAGACATATGATTGGCACGTGTTAATTAATCTGATATAATAATTCATGATCTTGTCCTGATTTTAAGGAGACTTCAAAACATGGGAGGGAGAGATGAATCAATATTGCATTCCCATATTGTCGTGGAGACAGAAGAGCTCCAGATGATGTTTTTGGCTTGAGATCAGTCAATTCAGCCATCCCATCACCACCAAGAAGCTCTTTAATGATTATGATCCAGGCCCTCTTGGGGGCTTGATTTCATGCCTAGGAGAGAATTGTTCCTTGCAGTATGGCTTCTCAGAGACAAATGAGGGTATGGCTGAGCAGTGTCTGCTGAAAGCATTTCTCAGGGATGCATCTGGAGGGAATGCTGGGCTGACATGTCCATCTCCTTCTCCTTCAGGACCTGAGTGCGTGGCTGCCCCCACCAGGGCACAGAGCGAGGGAACACATGGAGGCACCACGTGGCCCCCGGGTGACCCCACAGCTCTGGTGACTGCCATCGATCTGGGTGTGTATGATTCTCTGTGTGCGCTCTGCTTGAGACTTGCCTCCTGGGCTCTGGAACAAAATCATTGATTGCCTAAATCCCAGGTTCTGGTAGATAACAGAACTTCCCACTCTTGTCCCCAGAGGCCACTAATGATCATCAGTGTGGGGATTTGTTGACCTGTCCCTTCAGCCTTAGGAACAGACACAGGGTCCACAAATCAGCTGGCTGATGATGAAGGGCCTTTCTAAGTCACAACGGTCAGATTGCCATGGAGCAAGGAAAGATAAATATGAGATGCCACAGGTCTATTCTCTAGGACTAAATAAATAAACTGTTACGGCTTTCGATACGTGGCAGTTGGGAGGAGGTGCCACTTAAGGTGCTTAGGTTGATGGCTTCAGCTGTTCTGATTCCTGAAAGCCGTCCTTTGGCATTTCCTTCTAAGCTAGAAGGTGAAAGCGCTCTGTCCTTTCCTGATGAGAGGGGTAAAAGAAAAGGAAAATAGGAAATAAGATGCTTTGATCTATCTCTTTTGACTTGTTAAAGCCAAGCCACAGAGCCACCTTTCAATTAGACTACAGTTTTTGAGGTTTAGAGGAGAAAGGCAGGTATCAGACCAAGTAGAGGGACTGAAGCCTGGACTCAAGGAGGAAAAAATGGAACAAAGTAAGGGGACATTTTCCCCAGGTCCTGGGTGGAATCTTTAACCCCCAGTAAGACATGAGATGCGGGACACAGGTCCACCTGGGGCCACACTGATAGAGAAACTCAGCGTCGCAAAGTGAGCTCGGCAAGCCAATAGACCAAGCCTGTACCACCAACCTTAGACACAGGGACAGTAATGTGATTCCTGCCCTCCGAGGGGCAGGTTACAGGTAGAGGGTGCATCTGACTGGTGTGTAAGGCGAGGGAAAGGAGTCCAAACCCCTTTGGCACTGCCTTGCTAACTTCCTAACCGAAGAGCTGTTTCAGTCCCAGGCCTGCCCAGCAGAAGCCCAAGGGCATCTGAAGACACCGCAAACCCAAGCTCCGAGGAGCCCAGCCTCGGCCACGAGACCAGAGCCACAGTGCAGACTTCCGCGGAGACCCCAGCAGAGACCGCGTGGGGACCAGCCACCCTTCAGTCCGTGGCCACGGGACGTGGCAACGCCCAACTCCCTCAGCTGCCCACGGGAACTGCGGTGCCAGCAGAACCATCCACAAATGGGATCTCACACTCTCCTTATCCGGCTGGGGCTTGGGCTGGTACCCATCCCGGGATGCCCGAAGGACCAACGTCTTCCCTCCTCCTAGAGCCAGCTCCTGCGGGCACCGCCGGGGGGACCACTGTGTACATACATTTGCCCGTGAGCACATCTCACACTGGCCTTCAGGACTTGGCCACAGGCTCAGTCACAGCCCCCAAGGCTGCCACAAGTGCAGGGACACATAAATCTGAACTTGGACCTGTGATGTGGTTCACCAGCAGAGTCATTCCTTCCACTGCCCTGAGGCAAAAGGCAATGAAGGCTGAAGGGCGGCCCCACAGGCAAGGTGCTTATTTACCTGCAGCCAGGAGTGACATGATGCCCAGTGCCTCCCCTGTGGACACGGACCCAGCCGCTCAGCCCGCAGCCCACCGTACCCCAGCAAGACCTTGGCCTTCCAATAGATCTGAGGGCACAGCCGCTGTCCACCTCATCAATGCGGCCAGAGAGAAAACTGGCCCCGCTGTCTCTGCTGCCTCCCCTTTGGTGGGGCCCACATCTGAGTCCGTCGTAGGTTTGGAGGCCACTGAAATGACATCCCCTCCTGGGGCCCTTTCTGTGACAAGACCAACAAGCAGGGTTGGGGCCCTTGTTCAGGGGGCCACCCCCTCCAGCCCCAGGGCAGCAAGGTCATCTTCCACTACAACACCTATCCCAGAGAGGAGGTCCAGGACCACAGACGGCACCCAAGCACCCGGGACATCTCCGTGGACTGCCACAGAGGCAGCTGCCCCCTTACATGTCACAGGCTTGTCCGACGTTAGTCCAACAGGGAGGTCACTTTCTTCCTTGGAAGTGGTCACTGCAGCAGGCTCTACCCGTCATTCGGCAACTTTCCCTGGGTATAGCCTGGACACTCCCCCCTCCTCTCATTCAGATAAAATCACTGAGGTCAGCACAAGACTGGAAGCTTCAAGTCCAGGGGACATGCCATCTGCTCCCACTGCAGCTCTTCCTGATGACCAGGAGGTGAGCGCCACCTTCTCTGGGAAACTGGGTCCACACCAGACTCCACAAAGCCCCGGAAAAACTATACCCCCCACTTCCACGACTTTCTCCAAGCAGCCGAACGCACAGGCCGACGTAAACAGCTCCCCTCCCGCTGTTACACGTGATGCTTCCACCTCGGCCTTGGCCACCGGGAAACCTCTGTCTCCCGCATCTGCAACAGATTCGAGGCATGTTGGAGCCGCAGGAGCTCAGGAAGTCAGCTCAGGGCCACATGAGAGCTCACCCATCCCACCGCTGCCCTCCGCTACGGGGGCGAGTGCAGGCGGGGTCATTCTGCCTCCAACGGCCCGCCCCGAAGTGTCTGTCACAGGGAAGGCTGTGCTTCCCAGCAGAGAGCAGAGGCCTGAGCTGCCCCCCACGGTGACTTTTACGGCTTCTGGACAGGCGTCAGCAGCCACAGCTGCCCTTCCTGGAGAGACCGTATCCACAGTGGGGACTCGAACCTTCCATTCAGGTGCCCAGGGACAGAGCCTTAGGGCTCCTGTATCAGAGGTGACAGATGCACCCATCTCTAGAAGCAAAGTGCAGACAAGCTTAGTTTCAACATGGACCACAGAGATGCCATCAGCCTCCTCCAAGTCCCTAGGGACCATCAATGAGTCCCCCCACTTTTCTGGCCCGCCAAAGACCACAGATCCTACAGGCACGAGTGTGGAACCCGCGACCACTGCCCTTCCAGTTCTGGACAGTAGCACGCATGATATCCTGGCAACTTCCAAGACCGCTGCAGACACAGAGACAAATCCGTGGACAGATACGGCAGTGACCACTCACTGGGCTTTTAGTACTGGCTCTGAGCCACACTCCTCTGCCCCCACGCACTCAGAGCCATCCAAGGCCACTTCTCCGATGGTCACTGCCTCTGCTGTGGAGACCACCAACCTGTCTCCATCACTGTCCATTTATCAGGCTGGGGAAGAGCCTGGTTCCGCTCACACTGCTGGACTCAGGGAGACCAGTCGTCTCCAGGATACCAGTTCGGCGACAGACAGAAACACGGTCCTTTCTCGAGTGTCCAGAGCTGCTCCTACTGAGGTGGTGAGGACTGCATTCACTTCTAACAGAATATCCATCCCAGGACCTACTGCATCCCTGGGGACATCCATGATCTCCAAAGGAACAAGTACTGACCATTCGTCCTCCTCTCCCATAACAGAAGCTTCACGCATTACCTTTACCCCACCGGCAGGTCCCTCTAGAGCCCCATCTGGGGGTTCCTTGGCTCTGGACAAAGTAACCACAGATGTCTGGGAAGGGACACCCCTGACCAGTACTCAGAGCTTTCCACTCTCGGAGATGCCCACTCTTGTGAACAGAGGTCCAGAGACTCTGTGGGAAAGCACTTCCTCTGAAGGAGAAATCAGATTTCTGTCCGGCCCAGTGACGTTTTCCAGCCTAATCTTGCCTACTTCCAGTTCCTCTGAAGCAAAGGACTTCAGAGTCCTCGCTTCCTCTCCGCCTGCCTCGGGATTGTTGCCATCCACATCACCCACCAGCAGGCAATCCCAGAAAGCCACAGCTTTCCCAGGCACTGCCTCACCAGAAGATTCCTCCTGGTCCCTGAGCCCTGCTACAGGAGAGGACAGGACCCCGGAGGTGGCCTCTGTGGACATCACCACATCCGCGGTCGAGAATGACCCACCAAAGACCCCCGTATCTGGCACGGCTAAGACCACAGCTACCATGGAGAGCTCCCCTGGTGCAGAACCCCGGCCTGCTCCAGCTCCTGACAACTCTACCCCCTTTGCAAGTAAGAATGCACCATTCCTAAATTCTTTCGACGGAGTGTTTGAGCTTTGGCAGTCCGACTGAATGGCAGAGAGAGGTCGGCTATCAGCAGTCTTCTGCTGGTTCTGTCTTTCCATTAGCATCCTTCTATTTTCTCGGCAAATCTGGTGGCACTTCCAATCGGCTGGGGGCCCAGATTCAGCTCTCCCCCTCCCAGAGATGAAGTATGTATTTCAGGAGCAGCAGTAGAAAGGGCTTGCTAGGAGAAATGGTGATTGCTGACTGCTAACTTTGTTGGTTACCTGCTTTAACTATTTTAAGGACCGTCCAGGGTTCGAAGGAGCTGGAGGGAGTGCACTGCGCTGTCAGGTGTTAGAATAGCCGATTAAGGCCCCAAGCCCCAAATGAAAGGGACAGTCGAGCGCCTAGTCACTCACTGCGGTAGTCCAGGCAAGAGGTAGAATTGTAGAAAGCACTGGCTTCCTTCAGTTCCAATTTCCCCCAGGGGTGACGGTGTGCAGGTCCGGGAGTAGGTACATCGGCATGGATGTGGGGATCGTCTGACTGTTGAGGGGACCTTGAACAAAAAGCTCCTGATATTTCATGGGCTCAGGAACCAGGAGGAGGAGGAGGGGAGGGCTAGGAGTGGAAATGTACCGAGTTGGAGTGGGGAGAGCGTCCTGAAGCTTCCCTCCCCTCCCCCTGATAAGGAGAGCTCAGCAGAAGTGCCTGTAACAGGCCCCACATGGAGACCTGGGGATGAAGTCTTCCAGGCAGGGCGTGCAAATATGCCTAAGAGTATGGCTGGGCAGCAGAGGCCCCAGTCCTTGGCCGCACTCCCTTGAGCGGCTGCAGTCCACTGGCTGGGCACCACGTCCGGTGCCAGTGTCAGAGGGCAGATTTCCTCTTTGGAGATAATATTCTGAGGCCATCTCCCCCAGCTGGGTCTGAAACATCACATGTAGGTTTTTTCCTAGGAGTCAGATTTTTCAATAACTGCGACAATTGTATGATATTAAACCCCTTTTACTTGTGAATGTTTCAGAAAGAGCAAAGGCGTAGAAGAGGGATGAAGACCTTACTGGTAGTAAAGAGACAGTGTCCCCAGAATTCTTATGCTTGAGACCAACCAAATCAGCCGGTGCCCACAATTAACAAACAGCTTTCCATCCCCTTGGCCATCTTGAGGGTTTCCTTTGGATGTATTTCTTTAAATGGAAGTGTAACTGATATCTACTATTACATCGATTTCAAGCATACAGCACTTGCCAGTCATCTACATTATTAAATGCACACCGCAGCTGGTAGAGTGACAGAACCATCAACTGTATTCTTTAAATGCCATCTCAGAAGAATGAGGACATTGCTAAGCCAGGGTCTAGTGAGAATGTTCCTCCTGGATCCGTATTCCTAGGGAGCAGGAAGGGAACACCTCCATCCCCTTCCCCCTCAGGGCCTGATGGGTCCGTGACAGCCACAGACTGGCAGCTGAGTCAAGGGGAACAGGGAAGCACCACTTGGCCAGCCAGTCCCTCCACATCGCCTGTGACTGTGGTCAGTCTGGGTAAGTATGAACATTATCTTCTCCCAAGACTCTCCCATTCGGGTCCTTTCTCCTTCTCGCTGCAGTCAAAAGTTGCTTGGTTTCAGGAGGCAAAATGACTAGCATTGAAACAGATTCCTCTGAATTCTTACCATACTTCTCTGAGAATGTTGGTCATTTTCTCCTGGAGATGGTATTCACAAATGCATGTTGCTTCAACTTAATAATTTATATATGATTAGTAGCTAATCAGTGCCACAGGAGACAATGCCAAGCAAGGGTCAGTCCTTTCTACGCCTTTTGTCCCCGGGTGGAGAATCTTTCTAAATCAGAGCCATCCCTGAAATTTTGGGTTGACCAGAGAGGCCCCAGACAGACTTGAGATGACATAGGTTTCTTCTGCTACAGTAGAAGAAGCCATCGTGGTCTGGCTCTGCCAAATTGGTTGGGAGACTATGAAAAAGTGGTCCCCAGGAGGGGTACCCTTGGAGGACTGAGCTGTCCTCACCCTGTGGCAGTTAGACATTCTTTCCCTCAAGGACAAAAAAGGGGTTCAGAGAGGGAGACAGATTTGAAAGATGATGAGGGGAGAGAAAAAGACTGATTTCACACCCCCACCTCAGTCCTCTTCCTTCTCAACTATAAATCCTTAAGTGGCTTTGCAGTGAACTAATATTTGGGAACCTGGAGAAGGCTAGAAGTTGTCAGCTGCAACTGGTTAGAAGGGCAGACTCCAGGGGGAAAAGTGAAAACTGGGTAGAGAAGGCCTCTTGCATGGGTAGAGCCTGGGTTTGTCACATCCTCCCTGTACAAGGAACCTTCAGAGAGCACGAGGCACCGGGCTCCAGGTAACCCTTTCTTCTGAGCAAAGAGGGGTCAAAGCTCTCACCCCACCACACCCTCTGGGAGAGTGTGTTCCCTGGTATCCAGGGGCTTGGAATGTGGCATGGAAAGGTCGACCTTTTCTGGGGAAGAAGGACATAGTTTGAATTGTAATTCCAGGGAGAATAAATGGTACTGTCAACCAGAAGGACTTCCCTTCTGTGCCATTTGTATATCTCCCGCCAGCTCACTTTCTAATCCCAGGCGCACCCACAGGAAGCCCAGAAATGGCTACAGCTCTCAAAATCATAAGCTCCGAGGGGCCCATTCCGGAGACCGGGCACACTGTAGGAGATTTCTGGAAGACTCCAACAGTGACTGTCCCCGTGGAGACAACAATGGAACCAGCCGCCGTTCCAGCCACGGCCATAGCGAGTGGCAGCGTCCGGCCCCCTCACCTGGCCACACGAGTCACAGAGTCAGCCACGTCACCAGCAGAGGGGACAGCGGCTACAGAAAGGGTCTCGCTCTCCCCGTCTGAGGCTTGGACCAGCCCCTCTTCTGGGATCCCAGGAGGCACCAGAAAGTCACCGGGTACAATGTCATCATCTGTCTCCCTAGAATCAACTCCTAAAGGCACCACAGGGACTGGTGAGCAACACAGCCCACCTCTGATTCCAAAGATGGCCGGAGGGAATGCTTCCATGTGGCATGGCTCCACTGGAGGGGTCATAATGGACACACGTGTCTCTCCAAGCACCGGCCCTGAAGGCCCTGAGGCCACCCTAGACTCTGTAACAACCGGGAAGGTGACCATGAGCGCAGTGGCAGGTGAATCTGAATTTACGACCAAGACACGGCCCAGCACCACGATCATTCGTTCCACTGTCTTGAGTAAAAAGACAACCACAGCTGGACAACAGGAAAGCATATCTGTGGCCAAGGCTTATTCATCTGCGAGCCCATGGTCAGAGCAGACAGCTGGGCGTGGCCTGACTCCCGGCGTATGCCCCGAGGCCACCGGCACATTGCACCTTACTTCCGCAGAAGAGACCCCATTAGCATCACTGCCCTCTGGGAGCCAAGCCATCACCAGGCCCGCCGATGCCTTAGGAGGACGAATGAACTCTTCAGCACTGTCCACGTTGCCTTCAACGGGGTCTGAGACCCTGGTGGCCATCACAAGTGTGGAGACTAGTGATGTCACCTCTACTCCTGGGCGACTGTCACGGACCTCATCTCCTGCAGGAGCGAGCACCGTGGGTGTCACCACAGTCCCCACGCCACGTGTCACCACCACCCTCACCACCATGGGAACCAAGCCAGTACTGACTACAGTGCCCAACCCAGAGGGGATTGTGAGCACCATGGACAGCAGCCTGGCCACGCTGACCAGCACGTCTGCCCTAGAGCCCCCACCCACCTGGTCATTCACCACTGCCCCTGCATCAGGCCCCCGGACTGTCATAGAAACGGCTTCAACCTTGGAAGTAGTCACAGGTTCTCCTGATGCAGTGGGTACATCATTCTTAGCATCAAGCCCCGAATCAGGCTCTGTGCCTCCTCAGCATGGCCTTGGGACTGTCAGTGGAACCCGGGTAGCCATTCCATCCTCCCACGCTTTTGCTGAAAAGACAGAGGCTGGCACAACTCTGAGACGATTGAGTCCTTCAGACACAACCCTTTCTATGCTCATCTCAACTTCCGGTGTCGAGAGGATGAGCATTTCCATTCCTGACATTTTAAGCACCAGTTGGCCTCCCAATAGAGGCGAAACAGAAGCCCTGCCTGTTTCAGTGGCTTCTAGTGACCATTCAAATATAAAGTCTGGCCCAAATAGCTTCCTGTCCACTCCTCTGTCTGAACCTCTGTCCACTCTTGCCTGGGCCACTGGGAGACCTGTATCATCAGCCACAACCACTTCCTCAGCTCCTCAAGAAGCCCCTTTGGAGACCGTGGTCAGCCCAACGACCTCCCGGCTGTCACTCTCTGTGAGGGGCTTTACGAGTGGGGTCCCACCTGCTACAGTGATCAGTAGGTCCAGAGCTGCTTTATCAGGGAGGCCGGATCTTACCAGCAAGGAAGCAGAGCAGAGTTCTACCCAGCTTCCCACTACGGCTTCTACAGATCCAGGGCATCTGTCCAGACCAGAAGCACCGACTCGGGACACGACCCCGTACACAGTAAGACCTCCAGATCTAGATGGGCCAGAGACTTGGACAACAGGAGCCGGGGCTACATCCGATCCCTGGACTCGGGGGGAAGAGTCAGTATCAAGCATATCTCTGAACACCGAGGTGAGGAATGTCTCTTCTGTATCAGGAGGGACCGCCAGTGAGGTTACTGACCCCTCAGGCTCATTAAGGACCGCAGATCTGGTGGGCATAAGCTCGGAACCTGGGACAGCTTCATCTCCAAGTTGGAAAAACAGCAGTTACGAGGGAGTAGACACTTCTGAGCCCACCGCAGACAAAGAGGCAGATCACCCTTCTGGAACCATGGTGGGGACAGCTCTGTGGGCTCCAGGTTCTGAAGAGGATTCCCGGCCTGCTGTCACAGCCCACTCAGAGCCATCCGGGGCCACATGTCTGACAGGTGCTGCCTCCACTGTGGTGAAAACCACTGTTTCTACGTCAGTGACCGCCTGGTCAGAGTCCACGAGGGCTAGGACAGAGCTTGATTCCCTCCCGACCATGGAACTGTCCAGTACTTATGTGGACACCAGCTCAACCACAGAGACAGGCATTGTCCCTTCCCCTAGTTCTACTGCCATTACTGAGGAGTCCGGGACACAAGTCACCACTTCTGGCCGAATATCCAGGCCAGGCCTTGCTCAGTCCACAAGGTCCTCAAACATCAGCAGGCCTTATACACCCCTCGCCATGATAGAATCTGAAAGAATGCCCATCGCCATGCAGACAGGTCCTTCTGGGGCTCCATCCCTGGGTGCATTTCCCTTGGACAGGTCAGCCACGGCCCCCTGGGCAGGGACCCACTCTGCAGTGACTCAGGGATTTCCACAATCAGAGATGACCAGTCCCCTGAGCAGAGGTACCGAGGATGTGACATGGATGTGTCCTCCCTCTGCGGGAGAGACCGGCTCTGCCTCCTCCCTGGTACCTGGCCCTGTCACAGCCTCACTGTCCCCTGTTCCGTCCACATTACAAGGGCACAGTACCTCCTCTCCTCTATCTATGACTTCAGGGCTCACCACCACACCAAGCTTGGAAACTGGGGCCAGTTCTCTGCAGAGCCGGAGCCACACCTCGGCAGAGATACTGGCCACTTCCGAAGCCACTACCAATAAAGAGCAAATTCATCCTTCTACAAACACAGCAGTGACCGGTGTGGAGACCATCAGTCCTAGGCATGAACCACGTTCCCCTGTCCTAACTGACTCAGAGCCATCCGAAGCCACGTCTCCAGGGGTTACCACCTCTACAGTGGCGGAGGCCCCTGTCCCCACATCCATGTCTAGCTTCTCTGAGCCTGAGATAAGTCCCTTCTGGACCCCTGGACTGAGAGCCACCAGCCCCTCTGAGGAGACCAGCTCATCCACAGAGCTAACCTCTGTCCTTCCTGGCGTGAGCTCTGGTGCCAGTACTCAGGTCTCCAGGACAGAAGTCATCTCCTCTCGTGGGATAGTCACCCCAGGCTCCACTCCGTCCACAAAGTCACCACTCATCTCCACAGAAACCACCACCAGGCTTTTGACTTCCCCTGTCATGACAGAATTGGCAGAAATAACTGGCACCACTCAAACGGATCCCCCTACGGATACACTGCAGGGAACTGTTTCCTTGGACATGTCAACCGCCCCGTCCAGGGCAGGGACCCCCTCAGCTGGGAGTCAGGGATTTCCACACGTGGAGATGACCACTCCCCTGAACAGAGGCCCTGAGGACGTTTCACGGACGAGCCTTCCCTCTGCGGAAGCAACCAGCTCCCCATCTTCCCCGGCGCCTTTCCCTGCCATGACCTCACCTTTCCCTGCTTCCTCCATGTTACTCTCCTCTCCTCCTCCCGGGACCTCACTTCTCATGCCTGGCCTGGAGAAAACCACAGATATGTTGGGGGCAAGCCCAGAACCCAGAACCAGTTTACCTCCACAGTTAAGCAGCCCCTCAGAGGAGATACCTTCTGCAGACACCACAGATCTGGACCAAATCCATCCTTCCACTGACCCAGCCGTGACCCATGTGGGTCCCAGCAGTTCTGGCCTTGAGTCACGTTCCTCTGTCCCACATGCCTCTGAGTCACCCAGCACGTCTCCAGCGATTAGTACCTACACCATAGGAGAGGCGGCTGCAGCCCCGTCAGGGCCAGGCTCCTCTGAGACCACAGAGATCGAGACAGAGCCAATGTCCTCCCTGACCCCTGGACTGAGGGAGACCAGCGTCTCTCAGAACAGCCCAAGTATGGAGATAAGCACTGTCCCCTCCGGTGTGTCCTCGCGTGCTGCTACTGAGGTTCCCGGGACGGAGGTTCCTTTCTCTGACAAAACATTCACACACGCCTCTGGTCAGTTAACGAGGTCCCCTGGAATTTCCTCAGAATCCAGCAGCAGACCCTCTACCTTTCCTCCCTTGACAATAACTACACCCATGACCTTCAGCACACAGACAGGTCCTTCTGGGACTTCACCACTGGCGACACTTTCCCTGGACACACCAGCCACAGCCTCCCAGGCGGGGACTCCCTCAGCTGGGACTCAGAGTCTGGCACACTCAGAGATGACCGCAGTCATGAGCAGAGGCCTGGAGGACGTGTCAGGGACGAGCCCTGTCTCTGTGGAAGCAACCAGCTCCCTATCCCCCCCGACGCCTTCACCTGCCACAGGCTCACCTTCTCCCGCTGCCTCCACGTGGCCCGGGCGCGGCCCCTGCTCTCCTGCTCCCGTGACCTCCCCTGTCACCTCTGACCTGGTGAACACCACCGACAGCTTAGGCACAGGCTTGCCACCTGGAACCAGTTCAGCTCCAAACTCGAACAGCGCCACATACGAAACACCACCCACCACTGAAGCCCCCACAGATACAGAGAATATTCATCCTTCTGCCGACACAGCAGCGACCACTGTGGAGACCAGCAGCAGTTCTGGAGGTGAGCCACGCTCCTCTGTCCCGATCCATTCCGAGCCAACCACAACCACATACCCAAGGGGTGCAGCCCCCGCCATGGAAGAGACCACTCTTCCCACGTCGACGCCTGCCTCCCTGCAGACCACCACATCTGGGACAGAGCCACGTGCCCACCTGACCCCTCGAGGGAGGGAGGCCAGCATAGCCCCAGACTCCAGCCCAGCCACACCCACAAACAGACCTTCATCTCCTCTGTCTGCTCATCTTCTGAAGAGTCCCAAGACCGACGACACCCCTTCCATGAAAACGTCGGTCCCAGACCACCTCCCACCTTCGCACACTGAATTCCCAGTGGTGATTCCAGTGGAAACTGTCACCCGCTCTTACACATCTCTCTCCGCTGCAGGATCTGCTGGTGTCACTGCCTCCCCAGAATCCAAGCTTTCCGTGTCCGCATCAGAAAGCGCTCATCCCCCGAGCACAGCTGAGACCGCTGTGGCTGACACGCTGACCCCAGAAGTCGCGGCTTCCCTCACCACGTCGGGAGATGCGCCTGCCCGCCCACCTGCCTCCGCAGCCAAGCCATTCCCTAGGGCAGAGTCAGGCCCCGGGAGCGCCACAGCGTCCGCCATTGCAGAACGCCTCCCTTCGTCAGCGCGGACACCGCTCCTCTCTGCGACCTCCGCTGCCACCCCAGGGATCGCCTCCTCACCAGCCGCCCCACGGGCAGTGGACGGCAGCCTTGGGGCAGAGAGCAGAACTGCCAGAGGGCCCATGGTTATTATGCTCAGTACCTTGGAGACTTGGACCCAGCCGGTCAGGACATTCTCGTCACCCGTCAGGGACACCACAGTGACCAAGAGTATTCACCTGGGTACAGTGACAAGCGCTTCCCAACTTCCTCCACACTCAACACTATTGACAAGTAAGGACCCACAACTCCTACATTATTCCTATTATTTGGGGCTTGTAGGACATGGCTCCTCTCCCGGAACTATAAAGGAGTTGATTAGGAGTTTATTTCCACACCAGAAATTCTTTTAGCCAGTCTTTGTTGGTGTATCTTCAACTCCAGTAAATGGGCTAGGCATTGGGGAAACAAAGATAAATGTGCAAGTGCAGGATAATTAATGACGCCGTGATAGATGTCCTGACATCACTACTGACGCCCGTGCTGATGACAGCAGAGGTTTAAACAGCCCTTATTCTGCGTCAGGCAATATTCTATGAAATTACTTAATCCTCATTAGAACCAACCTAAAGAAGAGATTATTATAAGTGCAATTATTATTATAGAGATTATTATAAGCCCAATTATTATTATAGATGAGTAGACTGAGGGCACAGAGAAGTGAAGTAATTTGCTTAAGATCATGAAGCTAGTGAGTGACAAGAAATCAGACTGTGTGGCCCTAGGAATCCACCTCTGAACCATTAGGCTAAGCAGGCTTGGGCAGAGAGGTGGGAGAAAACGCAAGAGATTCTCGCCTTGCAGAAGCTCTAAGAGGGGAGAGTTCTAGGAAGGAGGAAATTTCAATTCTGCAGAGAGCTACAGAATAGCCAAACTGAAATGAGGTGAGCTCTTTGACAACATGGGGGTCCTAGGGATTCTAACAAGGGAGCGTGAGCAACTTGTAGAGAATTAAAACAGCTGAAATAATATATACATACGGGGAGAGATTCTCCCTTCAGTTGAGCATGTTTCCATATTGAAAACACAGTCAAAAGCAAGGAAAAGGTGAAATTAAAAGGTGAAAAAATTAAAACTGGGGGACCCGGGGCTTAAGAGGAGAAACACTACCTCCAAGAGATCAGTAGGTGAGAAAGGGACCCTCTCAGGTATTCTGTTCCTCTGAAATGTTGAATTTGGCCCAATGTTTGCTTTGGACCCATGTCCAGAGAAGCCTGCCAATTGCGGCAGCACCTGTTTCACTACATGGTATCTATGGGAAGACGACTCAATTAGCTCTCAAAGTAGTTTAAGCAACTCACAGTAAAGTTAGACACGTTGACAGCTATTGACCCATGTCAGCATGTGGCTCGGTGGTTGAGTCATGGGTATTCAGTAAGCCAGTGATGAGTGGGGTGATGGGAGGTAGAACTGCTTGGATGGATGGGAGGATGAAAGGAAGAATGGAGAGATGGAGAAATGGAAGAAGGAAGGATGGATGGAAAGGAAGACAGACAAGTCTAGGGGTCGATGAATGGATCTATGGACGGGGGTGGCCACTCACGGCACATAGCCTTGACTCAAGTTCGTTCAGATAGACTTGAGAAGACTACGCGCCTTGAGCTGTGTAGCCAATCAAGTGGATCCATCCAGGCGTGCTTTCCTTGTGGATGAGATGCGTCACCCAGGTTTCTTCCCCATCCTCCCCTGCAGGGACCGATGGCATCATGGAACACATCACAGAGACACCCAGGGAAGCAGTTCATGGCAGCACGGCAGGACCAGTCCATGTCCCTCTGCCATCCACGTCACCTGCTAGTCTTAGAGGTACTTGGCTTACTTCCCAGTAATCCCACTTGTGGCCTTACTTCCTGTTCTGGAGAGATGAAATGTTAGTCTCTTTAGACAAGGAATTATGTTCAGTTACCAGGGGCTTCCCTGTCGTAGCTGGATCTCTGTGTAATGGTTACCAGGTGGATGTTACCCCTTTTCCTTCCCTCCCAACAGGCTAATAAGTGAGTTTGTTTCAAAGTTGGGTATGTCAGCTTCACAAATTTGATCCAGTCTAACTTAATTCTGAAAACACTCATCAACAGCTCTCTGTGTGTCAGAGGCTATATTATGAGCTGAGGATGCACAGATGAAAATACTCTGGCATTGCACCATGGAGCTCTTAGTCCGGCAGGGGAGACAGCAAAGAAACAAAACATTATGCTGCAACTTTAAAAGTATGTAGTGAATACATATTTGAACTCTAGAGAGAGGGCTTCATGGAGGGGGTAATATTTGAATTGGGTTTTAGGGGATGAATAAGAGTTCACCAGAAAGACGAAAGGAGTTGATGAAGATATTCTGGACAGAGAGCAGAGCTGCATGCAAGGGCATAAAAAAGGGGTAAAGCTGGGACTCTCTGGGAGGTACAGATAATCACCTTTGCTAAGTATGAAATGCAAGGATGGGACGGCAGGGGATGATTCTGGAGACATGGGCAGAAAACAACAGTCCAAAGACCTTCTAAGGCTAGGTAGTGCTTAGATATCCTTTAAGAAATGGACAAAGAAGTTTGTGGTCAGAAGAATTTGGCAGCCATGCTGCTCCTTCCCGAAGAGTCGTAACACACAAAAAGACTCTGAGAAATCCTACTGAAAAAAAGAATATGTGTACCCTTATTCAACCGAGAGCTTTACACAGTCATTTGACTGCATAATCTTTTCATCCATGTATAATTATACTGATGTATTAGTAACTAACATTCCTTAGTGTCATTGTTCCAAGTGAGAGTTTGAGGGGTGCAGGCGTATACAGCGAGCGATCCTCCTCACTGGGTGGCCAAAAGGCGCATGTTACACCCACTAATTATCCCCAAGGTTTTGAGGGACCAGACTATTTTACCAGTACAGTTTGGAGGTTTTTTGCAAGATCCAGGCTTTGGACAGAGCCACCCCCTAGTTGAGTTATTGCTTTTATCTTGTGACCCAGGTGTCTTTGGCTGGGTCCCCCAAGAAGCAGATCTGCATTAAGGATGTGGGCATGTAGTTTATCTTAGGTGAGGGATGGTCCCAGGAAGAGAGAAGGAAGGGAAGTCAGTGGAAGGTACATTCACGAGCAGATCACAGCGGTGGGCAACGGAGTGTCCCTCCCCATGGGGAGCTCTGGGAGACGCATAGGACACCTCAGCATTTTCCTATCCAAGGAGCAAGGTGGTGGGGACATCGATCCTCTGCCTCCCCTCCGTCATTGGCTGCGGGCTGCTTGATCCTGGAGGCGCTGACCCCCAGCATGTTCAGCCTGTCT
This sequence comes from Smutsia gigantea, assembly GCA_032199065.1. Lineage (NCBI taxonomy): Eukaryota > Metazoa > Chordata > Mammalia > Pholidota > Manidae > Smutsia > Smutsia gigantea. The sequence goes on along the minus strand of JAVSCE010022030.1, from coordinate 201,175 downwards.
GCAGCACCAAATAAGTGAAAGCCCTTATGTGTGAAGCCACATGGGGTCCCCATGTGGGATATGAGTGGGGCATTGATGGGTGGCTACACTGGGTCACCAGGCACTGGCTCGCTGGGCTGCAGCGATGGCCAGTATTTAGACGGCAACATTGATGACGGATGGCCAGCAGTACTCACTGACTCCTTTCAGGATAGAGCAGAGTGTTTCAACCCCGGCTCATTGGGCACATAGTCGTTTGTTGGGAGGGCTGTCCTGCGACCACAGGATGTCCAGCATCCTCCCGGGAGTCCACCCACTAGATGCCAGCAGCACTCCCCCACAGACACACAGTCATGACAGCCAAAACCGTCTCCCAACGCCGCCTAGTGTCCCCTGCCAGCGAGACTGCCCCAGGTTGAGAACCGCTGAGCTAAAGGATTCATGTTAACCCCCGCCTGGTGGACATTTTCTCCTTACCTCCTCCTCTCTCCAGCCTGTCCCCACCCCACCCCACCCGCCACACACAAAATCCCAGAATTCAGTTAGGAAATGAATATACTGCTGAGGTTGGGAGCATAGCTTGAGGATTCAGATGGAAGTGTGTTCAAATTGCCACATTATCAGTCAGTAGCTGTGTGACCGTAGCAAATTCCAGCTGCGAGTTTCTGTCTTTCCCCTCCATAAAATGGCAAGAACGGTATGACGTGCCTTCATTGTCGTGGCAGGAGCAGAAAGAGGAAGCGTGCTCGGGCTTTGCAACTGATGACAAGGGCGATGACAGTGCAGGAGGCCCTCACGGCACTAGATGCATTTTGATCCACCTTCCGAGGTGTCCTCTGTGCTTCACCTACTTTGGAGATGAGGAAAATGGGGGCCTTGCATGATTTAGTGACACATTTACTTAGGGGAGGAGTCACAGTCGTAGGGCGGGACGACCTTGTTCCAGAGCCCAGGCTCTGGGCTGAATTTACATGATCTCTCAAGTCAGAGGAAACTGCCGACGCATCCGTGTGTCAGTCAGTCAGTCAGTCAGTCAGTCACTCACTCAGTGAGCATTTCTTGAGCATCTGTGGTATGCCAAGCAGTCAGGCGTTAATGACTCCCACCAAGCAGACTGGGCGCAGAGGTCCAGGGCAGACTCAGACAGCAGAGAGGAAATACTGCGAAGGGAGACAGGATTCTGACATGGTTCGTACAGGTGGACGTGAGCTGGCGTTTGAAGGGCAGAAGGTGAGGAATCTGGTGCGAGGTGGGCATGATGGGCAAAGGAAACAGCTCGCACACAGGTGTAGAGGTGGAGAGTAAACAAGATGCTTGGGGACCGGAATTCATGGAGGAGTTAACAGCCAAAGATGAGACACGGAAGGTGCGGGACGCCAGTGCCAAGCCCTTCTCACCAGACATTTCTCTCCCTTCCGTCTCGTGGAGAAAACATTAGCTATTGCCAGCCCGGTAAGTGGTAATCATTTTGTCTAAATTGTGTATCCACCCTCCACTCCCCAGGACTACCTACAGGGGTGACAGAGAGACCAGAGGCCACTGCCCCAGCCCTGGAGACCCCGTCCACAGTGTCTCTGGCCACCAGTGTGTCTTCTCCCACTTCGGGAATGCCAGCTCCCCTCAGGACATTGGGTGAAATGGTCAGCACAAACATGGCAGGGGTGACCACCACGACCCCGGATGTTCCGGAGAGGACAGCCTTGTTGGCCCTCAGACCTGGAGCAGAGGCCAGCACAGCAATTCCCTGGACAGCCTTGTCTGTTTTCAAGAGAGGGTCAGAGACCACCCCCTCACCGGTCCCTAGTTCTGGGGCAGAAACCAGGTCGGCTGTTGCCACTCCGACTGTTACCTTTGGTGAGCTGGAGACCGCCACCTCGTGGGCTACCCATCCTGCAGAGACCAGCCCCACTGTCCCCAGGGTAACACTGAATGTTTCCCGCAGTGAATCAGACACCACATTCCCAACAGCTACCCGTCCCGGGGCAGAAGTCAGTTCAGCTGTTCGAACGATGGCTGTCTCCCCTGGGGCACTGGCGACGGGGACCTCAGTGGTCACTAGCCCTGAGGCAGAGACGAGTAGGGTTATTCCAACTCTGACTGAGTCCCCACAGGAATCAGAGACCACAGCCACAAGCGTCACCCAACCCGACGTAGAGGCCAGTTCAGCTGCTCCAGTTGTGACTGTTTCCCCTGGGGAGCCAGATACAGCACCCTCCTGGGGCCATTCTTCAGACAACGACACACCTGTGTCCAGAACAACTTTGAATTTTTCCCACAGTGAATCAGACACTGCACCCTCCACGGCCACCGGTCCTGGGGTGGAAGCCAGTTCAGCCAGTCTAACAATGACTGTCTCCCCCGGTGTATCAGATATGGTGACCTCACAGGCCACTCGTTCTGGGACAGACGGCAGTATGGTTATTCCATCTCTGACTGTTTCCCCTGGTGAGGCTGATACAACAGTCTCAGTGGTCACCCAGCCTGGGGCACAGACCAGTTCAACCACCCCAGTTCTGACTGTCTCACCTGGTGTACCAGGGGCGGTGACCTCACTGGTTACTAGTTCTGGGGCACAGACCAGTACAGCTTTTCCAGATCAGACTCGTTTCCCACATGGACCAGAGACCCCAGCCTCAAGCGGCTCCCATTCAGAGACAGAAGCCAGTTCAGCTCTTCCAACTGCGACTGCTTCCCCTGGGGAGCTGGATATAACAGCCTCCTCGGCCACCCATCCTGCAGAGACCAGCCCAACTGTTCCCAGGGCAACCCCCAGTTTTTCCCCTAGTGAATCAGTAAGCACACCCTCAATGGCCACCAACCTTGGGGCAGATGCCCGTTCAGCTGTTCCCACGTCAGCTGTCTCCCCTGAGGAACCAGGTGTGGTGACCTCACAGGTCACTAGTTCTGAGGCAGACATCGGTATGGCTCTCCCAACTCTGACTTTTTCTCCTGGTGAGCCAGAGACCACAGCCTCCCAGATCACTCGTCCTGGAGTGCCGCCCAGGTCATCCGTTCCAACTGCAGTGGTATCTCCAAGTGAGCCAGGGCTGGTGACCTCACTGAATACTAGCTCTGGAGCAGAGACCAGCCCAGATGGTCACACGCTGACCGTTTCCCCCAGTGAGCCCGAGACAGCAGCCTCCTGGGTCACCCAGCCTGGGACGCAGACCAGTTCAGCCATTCCAGCTCCGACTGTCTCCCCTGTGGTATCAGGGGTGGAGATCTCACTGGTCACCAGTGCTGGGGCAGCGGCCAGTACAGTTTTTCTCTCTGTGACTGATTCCCCACCCGAACCAGAGACAACAGCCTCCCAGGTCACCCACTCTGGGACAGAAGCCAGTTCCATTGTTCCAACTCTGACTGTCTCCCCCGGGAAGCCAGGTACAGCAGCCTCCCGGGTCACCCACTCTGGGACAGAAGCCAGTTCCATTGTTCCAACTCTGACTGTCTCCCCCGGGAAGCCAGGTACAGCAGCCTCCCGGGTCACCCACTCTGGGACAGAAGCCAATTCCATTGTTCCAACTCTGACTGTCTCCCCCGGGAAGCCAGGTACAGCAGCCTCCCGGGTCACCCACTCTGGGACAGAAGCCAGTTCCATTGTTCCAACTCTGACTGTCTCCCCCGGGAAGCCAGGTACAGCAGCCTCCCGGGTCACCCACTCTGGGACAGAAGCCAGTTCCATTGTTCCAACTCTGACTGTCTCCCCCGGGAAGCCAGGTACAGCAGCCTCCCGGGTCACCCACTCTGGGACAGAAGCCAATTCCATTGTTCCAACTCTGACTGTCTCCCCCGGGAAGCCAGGTACAGCAGCCTCCCGGGTCACCCACTCTGGGACAGAAGCCAATTCCATTGTTCCAACTCTGACTGTCTCCCCCGGGAAGCCAGGTACAGCAGTCTCCCGGGTCACCCGCTCCACAGAGACTAGCACGCCTGTTATCACAACAGCTCTGAATGTTTCCCATGGTAACTCAGACACCGCATCCTCGATGGCCACCCGTCCTGGGGCAGAAGCCAGTTCAGCTGCTCCAGCTATGCCTGTCTCCCCCCCTGTGCCAGATGTGACCTCACAGGCCTCTGGTGTGGCGACCAGTGTCAGCAGGGCTGCTCCAGCTCTGATGGTTTCTCCTCATGAGCCAGCGACCACAGCCTTATCGGTCACCAACCCCAGCACTGAGACGGGCTCACATTTTCCCGCTTCAGCTGTGCTTCCTCACTTGCCGGAGTCCACAGCCTCACGGTCCGCCCGACCTGGCTTGGAGACTACTGTGGCCATTCCCACTCAGAGTGTTTCCCTGGGTCTGCCAGAAACAACGACCTTCACGCCCGTGACCGAGACCAGCCGAGTTGGTGTGAGTCCACCTGTCTCATTTGGCGCTCCCGCAGAAACAGCCTCACGCTCCACCCACGCTGGGATGGACATCAGCCCGACCGGCTCTGCTTCCGCTCTTTCCCCTGGTTTGTCAGAGACCACAGGCTTATCGGCCGCCAGTCCTACGTCAAGGGCCAATACAGGCATCCCGACGCTGACCGTTTCCCTGGGCGTTCTTGAGCCCGCTGGCACCCCTGCAGCCCCTGGAGAGCCTTACACCGCAAGCACAGAGCCCTCACCACCCACAGCCCCAGCGGGACCCCCAGAATCTTCCAAGACAGTCACAGAGTGCACCGTGACTTTGATAGCATCAGAAACACCAGCTCCACCTGAGACCAGTCATGGAGATGGATCCCATCCAACCACTGTCCTGAAAACTACAGCTCTTGAGACGGCTGATCTGGCTGCTACAGGTTCAGGCCCCACCGTGACCGACACCACAGCCGCCTTCAGTACACCGGCTGGAGGTCCGTTTGTCCCTGTCACCACACCTGGGACGTCCACCTTGGCCTCTGCGAGTGTGACTTCAGGAACAAGTAAGAATAACTCTTTCATTGTGGTAAAAAAGATTATATATGTCTATGTATGTGTGTGCCCGTGTGTCTATACATATAACACATACATAAAACTTGCCATTTTAACCATTTGAAATGTACAATCCAGTGACATTAATCCCATTCAGTTTCCAAAACTTTTCTTCACTCCCAAAAAGATCTGGCTACCCATCAGGCAATAACTCCCCTTTCCCCACTTCCCCTAGCCCCTGATAACCTCTCATCTTCTGTCTCTGTGAATTGGCCTCTTGAAGGTATCTCCTGTAAGCAGAATCATGTAATTTATTTGTCCTTTCATGTCTGGCTTATTTCACTTAGCGTATCTTCAAAGTTCATCCATGTTGCATTGTGTATCAGAACTTCATGCCTGTTTATGGGTGACTAATTGTCCACTGTTCCATTGTTCAAACTCTGACTACATTGTATGTCTCCAGTCAATGTCAATGGACACACATGATGTTCCTACCTTTGGGCGATCATGAATCATGCTGCTGTGAACATGAGTGTACACATATCTGTTTGAGTCCCTGTTGCCAATTCTTTTGGGTAGATACCTAGAAGAGGAGTTACTGGGTCATTCGGTGTACTAGTTTGTTAGGGATATTGCAACAAAGTACCACTGACCTGGTGGCTTCAACAACAGAAATGTATTGTCTCAGGGTTCTGCAGGCTTGAGGGGAACTGGGGAGGATGCTAGGACATGCACTTCGGGCCATCCCACCTGGGGGGGGTGGCAGAGGGAGCTGGGATATTTATCCACCACTCCCACCAATCACTGCTAGAGGGATTCTCCCTGGACCTGGAAACTCCTTGAAGACAGGGAGCTGCAGGCGCTGGCATGTGCTGAGATGGTTAAGAGCCGAGGGGAAGTGGGCATTGGGTGACCAACTCATCCTGGTCGCCGCAGGACTGTCACCTGTTTAAAACTGAAAGTCTGCATCTGGGGGCCTCCATAGTCCAGGGCAAAGTAGGGTGGTTGTGGGAAGGTCTTGGGCCGAGAAAGCCACATGTGGTGTCTCCAGCATGACAGCCCTGGAGTTGAAGCAAGGTGTGACCTCAGAGCCTTGCCTCCCTCCCCCAGCCCAGGGCTGACTCAGAAGGGGTCTCATTTTATTCCCCTCTCCCATGGCAGCTGTGATTCCTTTCTTGCTGCCTTTTACTGTCAACTTCACCATCACCAACCTGCACTCCCTTGAGGACATGGGACACTCAGGCTCTGAGATCTTCAATGCCACCGAAAGACACCTGCAGCGCCAGGTGCGTCCCCCCACCAGTGGTCAACCCTGCCACACCCTGCTGTCTCAGACCCTCCTGCTCATCACCTCCCCATTCCTTCCCAGCTCGGGACCTTGCTCAGAAGCAGCAGCATCGGTCCCCAGTATGCCGGCTGCAGACTGACCTTACTCAGGTGAGCCCTCTTCCCAAGCACCTGCAGAACCCCCTAATTCTCTTTTTCCTTGACCCTTTGGCCTTTCCATAGGCTCCTCCATCCAGCCAATATAAGTCATCCTGCCAGAGAGCTGGGTTCTCAAGTGAGCTCCATCCATCACGCCTGGAGGCATCAATAAAGATACTCCCCATACTACATGCCACCCAATAATCTAAGTGATTTGCCAGTTTTCATTCATTTCATCCTGACAACAGCGCGATTATTATCCCACCTTGCAGATGAGAGCACTGAGGTTCAGGGTAGCCAAGTTGCTTGCTGGAGGGGGGGGCCAGGATTTGAACCCAGGTGTTCTGGGTCCAGGGTGCCTCCTTTTAACCACAACCTCAGCTGCACCCAAGTTCGCTGGATTCAGCAACACTCTACACTCTTAAAAAGTACTTGGGACTCCCTTTGGACTTAGGGCTTACATCTGCCGGTATTTACTACATTAGAAATTAAAACAAATTTTATAAATATGTATTCATTAATTCATGATTCATTGATCATAACAACCCTATAACATTAACATAAATAACATTTTTATCAACAAGAGCCATATTCCCCTCCAAAAATAAAAGCACAGTGAGAAGAGGGCCATTGTTTGATGTTCTTCTACAAATTTCTTTTACAAAAAGGGGCCCATTTTTGCAAATCTTTTTACTGTCTAACTTAGAAGAGAGCAGAATATCTGCTTCTGCATTCAATCTTTTATAATTTCACCTCACAGCCACTGCAAAATATTTTACTGTATTACTTAAGATTGAATGAAAGTGAAAATAATATCTCAGTATGAATATAATTTTTTTTTTTACCTGGGGGACTCCACGTCAGAGTTTGGGGACCACTAGGGTTCCCTGGGCAACAATTTGAGAACCACTGCCTTACACACTAGAGGCATTAAATGGGAATGCTTTGCATACACAGATAATAGTAAACAGAATTCCCAGGAAGGGGAGGAAGGGGAACTTTCTTCCTACCTATAAATCCCTCACTTTGGGTGACACACCACAGGGTTAGCTTCACTTCAAGACAAGGATATTTTTGAACCACGTCGTGCCTTCTTACTTCTTAACATATTATGTCTGTTTTTCTCCGAACTTGGCTGCCGGCTCAAAATGTGTTCCCAGAGGAGTGAGCCCAGCCTTGGGAATCACCAACTTGATAAAAAAATCTTCCCTTCAGGCTCCACGATGGCCAGTACACAGCGTCCCTGCCAGCCTACATTAGAAATTAAAACAGAAATGTTTCCAAAACAGAATTGTGGATTCACTCACTTCCGAGGTCTCTGATCATCTTGTTTTTCCCTCCCACATGCTGCCTGGCCCCAGGTTTCTTATTTTTCTCCCTGGGAAATCTACATCTTCAATCCCACAGCCCAAGCAGGGCTCAGCTTCTGGAGTAACCACCATCTGCATTTACCTTCCTGAGTGGATAGGGAGCATCCTGGGGCTTGGTAGCTGAAATTGTGAGCTTGGATCAATTAGTACAAAAAATTGGGGATGGAAGAAAGCTAGAGAACACTGCATTTAAGAAGGTCGGGATGGTCACAATCCCCGCACGAGACAGAAAACAATGTGGGGAAGCAGATGAAGTCCAGAGAAGAGTGTGACATAAAAACTCAGGAGTCCAGTTGAAGGAAGGAGTTGCCAAGACTCTCCGACTGCCATGGGTCTCTGAATGTCCCTGTTCCCGTGTCCCTCCTTCCCCAGGCCAGAAAGGGATGGAGCAAACACCAGAGTGGATGCGGTCTGCACCTACCGCCCAGAGCCCGGGGGCTTCAGGCTGGACAGAGAGCGGCTGTACTGGGAGCTCAGCCGGCAGACCCATGGTGTCACCAGGCTGGGCCCCTATACCCTGGAGCAGGACAGTCTCTATATAAATGGTGAGTAGCTCTACTACAGCTGGGGTCTCCTTGCAGCACAGCTTCTCTGTACCCTTGTTCATGGTTCGGGGCCAATGTAGGATTCCCGTGGGGACTCAGTTCTCTCCCTCAGAATACCTAAAAAGCAATTCTCAAGGTCTGGGTATAAGGGTTTCTCCCACAGTCTTCGTCATCCTGCTGACCTTCCACAGAAGCCCAAACAGAGCCTGCAGACATTAGGGAAGGAAGAAGGTAAAGCCACGGCGGCCAGTGGGCCAACTCTTCCCTTACAGGCGATGAGTTCCCAACACAATGACTGATCTGCTTCTCTCTCTTCCTTATGGCAGCATATGGCCCTTTATTCACCCGTCAAGGACCAGTTCCGCCTACACCTCACCTAGAAACAAACAGCAAAGCTGTTAGTAACGTGTTTAGCAATAAATTCCTTTGCAGAAACCCTCTAAGCAACCACACTCAAAATAACACCTCTAATAAGGCTAATATTTATTGACGGATTCCTAAATCCAGGACGTTATGTATGCTGTCTTACACATCCTGCCGATACTCTACAAGTTGACCCTTGCACAACATGGGTAGTTTGAACAGTACAGGTCCACTTCTACATAGATGTTTTTTCAAAAAATACATCGGAAAAATGTTTGGAGGTTTGTGACAATTTGAAAAAAACATTTTCTGTTCTCTAGTTTATTGTAAGAATACAGCACATAATGCATATAATATACAAAATATGTGTTCATCATGGTTTACACTATTGATAAGGCATTCTGGTCAGCAGTTAGCTGTTAGTAGTTAAGTTTTGGGAAAGTCAAAGGTTATACACGGCTTTTCAGCCACATGGAGTGGGGGGGGCCCCAAGCCCGGCATTAAGGGTCAACTGTATTTTACAGGGGAGCAGACAAGGGTCAAGAAGGGAAATCCCATTTTGCTATGATCAGATAGTGAATATAAGTGGTAGCGGCAGGATTCAAGTGCTAAGTGACCCTAAAATCTAGGCCCCCCACCTAGAGACTGACCCGCTAGAACAAGCCTTGAATCTCAGGATGGGGAGGCATATTAAGGGGCCTCAAATACAATAGCTTAAACTAATGCTTGACTAAAGATGTCCCCCCACCCTTTCACCCTGGACGTTTTCTTTTTACCTGGACTCAATCCTGTATTGTATTTCAGCAGTCCTGAGAGTAACTCAAAAGCAGCAGGCAACTGTGTGGGTCTGCTGAACTGCTGCTCTCCCCTTGAACTATGATCCTGTCTTTTGCTTTCCCCTGTGGCCCTGGACCAGCCGTGCAACCTCTCTAGGCTTCAGTGTCCACTTATAGAATGGATTTTTTTTAAATGTCACCTCAGATTATTGCGAGGATCAAACGAAATAAAACCTGGTAACCCAAGTTAATCCCAGAGCTCTACTCAGTCCAGTCTCAGAGAGGAGTTTCATTTCAGGAAGCCCAGCCGGACCATCAGATATCAAATAAGTCTGGGTTTTACTTGCGTTAACTTACAGAGCATCAGAGAGGATCCGGTCTGTGACCCAGAACCACACTTCCAGAAATCCTCTTGCTTCCATTTTCTGTTATGTCCCAGTTGACCTCCAAATTTCTCCTCCCACCACAAATCTGTGAGTCTGTCTCTGTCTCAGTTTCAACTTTGCCTGAGTCCAGAAACTATGCTGTCAAACATCAAGGTGTCTTTGGAGAGATGGGTAGTGAGAGAAGCTCAGAGAGTGAGGACAAAGTGATATTGAGCAGATGAAGAAAACACAAACGAGGCTGGGAACATAAAATTGTCCCTATTATTTACTTTGATGAACTTGATGTTCATCCAGGCACTTTCATAAACCCCCACAAGATGGAGGGTGCCTTGATTATTATGGTCTTTGTGGTGAATGAAAATAAGGATGAAATTGTTAGGAGCGTCAGAGTGTGAGGCACTGAACTCACACAGAGGGACCATTATTATTTATTGGTGAATCTCAGAGAAACAGTCTGGAACGTGTGTGTGTGTGTGTGTGTGTGTGTGTGTGTGTGTGTGTGTGTGTGTGTGGTTTCCGGTTCTACCCCTCACCTTTTCTTAACCACATCCCATCAGCTTACTCTCTTTCTGCCTCTCTCTGCAGGTTACAACCATCGGTACTGGATCCCCACCACTAGCGGTGAGTACTGAGCATACAGATGGCCCTGGGACTCTTCCTCCCTAAGCCTGCTGCCTGGGAGGAAAGTGTCCTCCATCCCCCAGGTTCTCAACCCCAGAGCAGCCCCAGGTCACCAAAACTCTCAGGGGAAGCCAAGCTAGAGATGCAAGTACCCCTGGGCTCCTGAGTTTCCAGCTGTCCACCTCTATCCCTGCGTTGCTTCAGATACGTCCTGACGATTGTTATTTATGTTGTGTTTTAGCTCTGTTGACCTCCACATTCTCTTCGGAATCCCCAGCATCTCTGACTCCCAGCTCCAGCTCTGCAGGTAGGATAGGAATCAAACCTCAGAGTCCCGGGAACCTTTGGCTCCTATTCGGTGGCTGATGAAACCCTGCATGGTCTGGACCGAGATCTCCACCCAGCCCCAGCCTGCCTCTGTCTCCCTGGCTCCTGAATCTCTGCTCACACCAGCCTCATTTATGTTCGCCCAGGGCCCAAACATCCTACCGACCTCAGGGCCTTTGCACCTACTGTTCTTGGGACTCACCTGTGCCTGGTTCCTTTTTTTCCTCCAAATAGTTCAGCTCGGCATGCTCTTGCTCAGAGCACCTCCTATACAGTAGCGTGGTTCCCTATCCCACACATAGAGAATCTCCATTCTGTCTCAACAATCATTTCTTGGGGGGAAATCGCTACCATTTGGATTTCTTGGCCGCTCGAGTATTTGTGGCCCACCATCTGAGAACAGAAGGTCTTGATCCAGCCTCCTCTTCCCACCACAATGTCTGTAACCCATCAGCCTGTGGACTCTTTGGGACGAGAGGGCTGAAGTTCCCTTTCACGCTGACACCATGCATTTAACATGGAGGTGCCTGCTCTTCCCCTGGGGGGCCCAGGAGGGAAGGCGTCCCACATGGGGTCTCTCAGGCCTCACCTGCTGGAAACTAGGGATAGACTGATGGTACTGGTCCCTTCCCTGGAACTTACACCTCAGCACTAGACCACGATGGGCCTCCTATGTCTCCCCCTCCAGCTGCAGGTGTGGGGCCAGCCCCAGTACCATTCACCCTCAACTTCATCATCACCAACCTGACTTACACCCCAGATATGAGGCACCCGGGTTCCGCGAAGTTCAACTCCACCAAGAAGGCCCTGAATTGCCTGGTAAGAGCCTGTCCCTCCCTACTCTGACCTGCCTTGTCCTGGCTCCCCAGCGCCTCTTGCTGACCTCCCTGCCCCCTCTCCCCAGCTGGATCCTTTGCTCAAGAACACCAGTGTTGGCCCACTGTACTCCGGCTGCAGGCTGACCTTGCTCAGGTGAGACTTCCCTCCGTCACACCTGCAGGGCTGCATTGTCCCAGGCAAGTTCCAAACACGACAGCTAAGAAGCAAGAACCAGAAATAACTGGGTTCTTCCAGGAATTCAGATACGGGAGGCATCTCCTCTGGGTGAGTGTATCAGAGAGGGCTTCCTGAAGGAGGTGGCTGTCAAAGGTCTGAAACTACTTGGACAAGCAGAGCCATGGAGCATTCACACTCACCGGTCAGAAAGGGCAACACCGACTCATTAGGCAAAAATGAAATGAATTCCCTCAGACAGTGCCTTGTGGCAGGTGCTCGGGCACTGAGACTTAAAACCGTTATATGAACAGGGCTAATTCAGTGACAAAGCATTACCTGGGGGCCACAGGAACCCAGAGAATGAGCTGTTACCTCAGCTTGGGGGAGTCGGGTGGAGGCTGGCTGGAGGAGGTGGTACGTCTGAGCCAGGGTTCGACAGTCAAGTGTGCATTAGGCAGAAGGAAGATTGGCAAAGACATTTCAAGGGGTGGCAAGGGGTGGCATGTCTTACAAGTCATGGGACAAACGTGAAAGAGATTCTGGTACATGAGAAAGTTCCCTGCAATTGGAGAGTAGAGAGTGGGGCAAACAGCAATTGGAAAGAAGAAAGAAAAGGAGAGAAAGAGAGAGAGATAAAAAGAATAAACAGAGAGAGAGAGAGAGAGAGACAGAGAGAGGAAGGGAGAGAGGAAGGGAGGAAGGAAGGAAGGAGTGAAAGATGGTTGGCTAGGAGGCTGGCTGAGCAGAGGGTGGATGGGTGCACCTGGCATAGTTGCAATGATGGCAGATGAATTGCAGGGTGACTTGGGAGTAGTAGACATCATCAAGAATTCAGATCAAAGTCCGTACTAGGAACGCTCATAGCATTTTGCACAGTAAGAGGAGAAGCATCAATGGTCCCAGCATCCATATGCACAAAGTCACCCCCTGTTTCTGTCACTAGCCATGTCCTCTAACATCTGTATGGCTTTGTTTCCTCAACTATGAAGTGGGAATCCCTCATGGAGTTGCTGAGAAGATAAAAAGAGGTAGCAAATATAAAATAGAACACCTTGTAAGTGTTCCATCAATATTGTGTTAAGTCACAGCTGCGGGAAACTGTGGACTTGTAAGTGGAGCCTGGACATGGTGTCGTTCGTGCGAAGTGCAGCAGTTGTAGATGTGAGGACGGGAAAATTTGATGTGATGGTGGGACAGGAGTGAGACATTGGGCTGGACCTGGTTTTTACTTAAATTGGGGGGACAGAGGATGGGGAAGGTCCAGGATGCTTCTGTCATCTCTGAGTCTGGCATTAATATGAAAGCGGGAAGAGAAGCAGGTTCTGTGTTTTTAGGGGGAAGTGGTAAACTTGATTTGGGATCTGTGGACTCGCGTAGGTCTAGACGTCATCCCTGAGGCTGGTGCTTCCGTGGCACAGAGCTCAGGAGAGAGTTCTCGGCCAGAGACTGAGATGGGATCTCATGGTGATAATGCGGACGACTGAAATAGTATGAACGCTGACCCAAGAGGAATGGAGGGCAAAAGAATAGAAGTTGGCTGGGGATGAAGCCTCAGAGGTCACCCACTTCGTGGAGTAGGAAGGCATGTAGATGCACAGGATGCAGAGAAGAACACACCTGAGAAACCAACAAGACCCAGTAAAGAGAAAGGTCATAAAGCCGAGGCTGGGATCATTTGGGAGGAGAGAGTCGAGCAGAGCGTAGGCCTCTCCTCCATCTCTGCATGCCCCTATTCTCACATCCCTGCCACCCTAGGACTGAGAAGTACGGGGCAGCAACGGGAGTGGACGCCATCTGCACCTACCGTCCTGACCCCATGGGCTCTGGGCTGGACAGAGAAGAGTTGTACCAGGAGCTGAGTCAGCTGACCTATGGGGTCACCCGGCTGGGCACCTACACCCTGGACAGAGACAGTCTCTATGTCAATGGTGAGTGTCTATACTGCAGCTTGGGTGCCTCATAGCCCCATGTCTCTCTAGACCAGTACTTTTCAACTGGGGCAGGGGGGAGGTGATCCTGTTCCCCAGGGACCATTTGACAATATCCAGAGATGCCAGTCATGTCAAGAATGAGTTTACCCTCAAGTTCCTAACCACAAAGGTAACCCTGTAGACCATCCAGATAGAGAAAACCTTAAATATCAGGGTAGGAAGGGGCATTAACGACCCATAGCTTAACAATCTAACCTAATGCTTGATTAGTTATTTCCCCTCTACATCAACTTGGCAATTTCCTTTCTATATGATTTAAAATATATGTATTTCTTTGTATGAACAATAACACAACCTATTCTCTATCCAGAGGTGCAATTCCAGGACTGGGACTAACTTACAGCAGTGATTAATAGTATAGGGATTGCTGAGTGACATATCTCGGTGTTGTGTGATGCTGGACAAGCCATGTGACCTCTCTAGGCTGATGTCCCATTTGTAGAGTGGACCATACACACATGTCACGCGGGATTGTCCTGACAGTCAGATGAGATAGTTCGGGAATAACCCAAGTAAATCACAGGGCTCCCGTGAGTCCAGTATTTACTCGCGTCTCACAGAGCATCAAAGGAAATGCAATTCAGACCCAGAGAAACGCTCCTGAAAAATTCTCTTTCTCCAGTGCCTGTCAGTCTGCAATTTCTATACCTTCCATCTGACCTCTAGGTCTCTTCTCTTTTTCATCATCCCATCCCATCTCCAAATTTCCTCTAATATTCCAAACCACATGTACATTCCCATGCTTCCATCTCGTTAAACTTTCACCTCCACTTACCACTCTTTCAACCTGCCCCAGTTTTGTCAGTGCTACATCACACACACACACACACACACACACACACGCACGCACACACACACGCACGCACATGCACACGCACGCACACTAGAAAAAAAGCATACTATCATACAATTTTGTAAAGGCAGAGAAGCTAAGAGAGTAAGGATAAAATTATCTTTATTGATAGAGGGACCATGGATAAGGCTTAGGACACAGACTCATTCATAAATTTGCCCTATGATTGTAATGTGCTGGGCTTCATTCCCAGTGCCTTATTTCTATGCATTCCTAATAAATAGGGGAAACTGATGTTACTATATTTTTATCTTGGCAATGATAATAGGGATGATGTGATGCGTGTCATTATTTTCAAAGGACAAAGCACACGAGGGCACCGAATGAGATGCAGCCATTAGTGCTCATTTATGAATCTCAGAAAGTTCGTTCGTGACTTTTGTGTCTTGGTCTCCCATTCACCCCTTCCTTAACTCCCCCATCGTGACAATCCTTTGTTCTTTTCTCCCTTATTCTACAGGTTATAACCATCGATACTGGACCACCACTGCCAGCAGTGAGTATGCAAAGCCAAAACTTCAATGCCTATGGGACCCTTATTCCCCAGAGCACATTCCTCTGGAGAGAAGCTCCCTGTACCCCTCCCTGGATACCCAGCCACAGACTCAGAGCCACCCCTAACCCACCTGTGTTCACGCTCTGGGTCATGATCGGAACCTAAATTCCAATGAACTGTGTGTCTGCCCCACATTCTTGCAAGATGGCACTCAGTCATTTTTCCCCTGTTCTTAATTTCAGCTCCAGTGATTTCTACATTCTCTCCAGAATCTGCCACACCTCTGTCCCCCATCCTCATCTCTGTAGGTAGCAACCTGGGACCTATGAAGCTTCAACCCTGCATGGTCTGGTCCCTGTTAACCAGGCAGCTTCAGCCTGTCCTACTCATTCTGTCCCTCATTCTCTAAACGTTGACCACACCAGAGACTTATCTCTTTTTCTAGTGTCCTAATGTCTGTCTGGCCTTTCTACTAGCTCTACCTGGAGATCCACTTTGATTGGCACCTTACTGCCTTTCAAATCTCAGCTTAACCATCGCGTCCTCTGAAAGACCTTCCTAGACCACTTTATATGAAGTAGCATTTGTGAATGCCCACCCAGCTCACCGGCTTTCTCTCCCCGGTCATAGGCATTTCCATCATGGAGTTTGCTATTTGCTTTATGTAGTCTTTATCACCCTAGAGTTAAGCATCCAGGCTGCACTCACTCTATATTATTGATTGAATGAATGAATAAAGCAATCTCTGTATATATGCCTGCATTTGTGGATTCTATTGGAGCACCCAGAAAATCATTCAGGTCTTAGTCATGAATTTGACTTTTGCTCTGTGCCATCATCTTGCCTATATGTGGGTCTGAGGGTTCCTGAGTCTATGGGGACCTGTTTACAGGAGCTCAATTTATGCCATGAAATATCTCCTACCCCAGCCTTTAAGATTTATTTTAGAAGTTGAATCTATGGGTCTTTTTCATGCTTATGTCATGGCCCAGGCTGGGCATCCTGCCACGGGAGTCTGGAGTTTGGGGATGCAAAGATACAAGGCAACTCAAGACACTGCAACTTTTTTACATGCTTTAAACAGGATATGCACTTTCCACTTCCTCTCTGCTCCACCCTGATCAACGGAACTTTTATGTAACATGTCTAGATCCTGCAGGCTTTTACATACATGGCGTGCACTGCAAACCGAATTATTTCACGACTGCTGGTGTCATGTTTCTCTAGATGCACTTGAGATTTGTTCTTCGCCTTTAATTTGATTATGATTATCGGATGGTTTTCTTTGAGTTTATACCATTTGCGATTTTCTAAGCTTCCTGATCCTGAAAATGTATGTTCTGAAGAAATTTGGGGACATTCCGGTCACCATTTCTTCACCTTTTCTTTATTCCCTGCACTAATCTCTCTCATTCTGTTCTCCAATGAAACGATAATGTCTCCGAAGTCCCTGAGTCTCTGTTCATTTTTAAAATCACTTTTTTTTTCCTCTTTGTCCTTCAGATGTAATCATTTCTACTGATGTAGCTTTAAAACTGCTGGTGCTGAAGCTAAGGTGACAACCCTGGACCCAGCACATACAGCCATGCCATCAAGAGATCCTAATGAACCCCCTCTCTCCCTTTGCAGCTGCAGGCATGAGCCCTTCTCTGGTGTCCTTCACGATCAACTTCACCATCACCAGCCTGCGCTACGCAGAGGACATGGTGCCTCCAGGGTCTGAGCTCTTCAACACCACAGAGACGATCCTGAATCGCCTGGTGAGAGCCCCACTGATGTGTCTCCAGTGCCTATTCTTGCCCTGTCCAACCGCTTGGCCCACCTATTCACCTCCATCTCTTTCATCCCCAGCTCAAGCCCTTGTTCCAGAACAACAGTATTGGGCCCCTCTACTCTGGCTGCAGACTGACCTTGCTCAGGTGAGAACTCTAGAGTAGCCACGCAGGCCACGTAAGGGGGTGGCAGGCGTTCACGAGCAGGACCATAACATCCTGCACCTGCTATTCCAGGGGCAGCTGGCCCCCAGCTCCCACTCTGTCTCACCTGGTGTTCCTAACTGGTAACTGCAGGATCCTCTTAGACATTCCTAGGAGAGAAGGTTGAATTTTCCACAAAGACCTTTCTTCTGGAACTCACCAAGAAAACAATTAGTCAATCATGTTGGCTTTGTCATGATAGACAGAGCTGCAAGTTTTCACCCAGGAGTGACTTTGCTCCCTGGGGATATCTGGCAACACCTGGAGATATTTTGTGTTGTCACAACTCAAGGGCGGGGGAGGTTACTGGCGTCTAGGGAGTGAGGGTGAAATATCCTACAATTCACAGGACCGTCTCCCAGGGCCAAGAGGTATCTGACCCAAAATACCTGTAGTGCCAAGGTTGAGAACCCTTGCCCTAGAGGGTGTAGAATTTTCTTTCCTGCTTGGATCACATTTTTGGATAATGGTTGACCTGTCAGTCCTGAGAATAATTCCAGCGTGTGGGAACCCTTGGGTTTCACGTATGCACCTGAGTTGCCCTGTGTTCTATCTCCCAATAACTGACCTTTTGTCTGAGGATGGGATGCCCCAGCTCCAAAAATACTCACTGTTGTCCTCCAGCCAGGACGGAAGGCTCTTCCCCTTTCCACTGGCCCTGAGATTTTTCTGGCTCTGGGATACCACCCAGCCCAATCCCCACCTCCACCTTAGGCTGGCTTGCTTGGCCTCGGTGTTGCCTTCAAAAAGGTCGGTCGGTCACATTACAAGATGCATTCACACCAAGAGCATTGGCCCTATTAGTACCTGGTAAAAATGGCTGCTTTTAATTGAGCGCTTACTCAAGTGCACTTACCAAGTGCTATGAGGTCTGTACTATCACCTCATTTGACGGAGGGAGAGAATGAGCCACAGAGATGCTGAGAGAGACTTACTCAGAATCACCCAGCAATTGAATAGCAGAGCTGGGATTTTAGCATTTGACGTTACCTTTTTCTACCTGGTCAAGTTCTAGATTCCTTCCTTCCCACCCCCTCCATACCGTTTCTGTTGTTAGGGTGTGTGTTGCCTTGTTACGATTTATCATTTTAAAGTTTAGCGTAGATGTCAACATTTCTAGATGCTTCATCCTCTGTGTTCAGGGACCTTGGCTATCCTACTCATTTCCAATCTTCCTCTAGCATCAAATCCATTCCAGGCTGTCCACCAATCCTCCTGCTTTCTCTGTCCCCTCCCTCAGTGAGGTTTTGAGAACCCCTACCTGCAGTCCACACCTTCCCATCCCTGTGTCCCTTCCTTTGCAGGCCTGAGAAGAACAGAACAGCCACTGGAGTTGATGCTGTCTGCACTCACCGTCCTGACCCCATGGGCCTTAAGCTAGACAGAGAGAGGCTGTACTGGGACCTGAGCCATGGGACCTATGGGGTCACCCAGTTGGGTTCCTTCATCCTGGACAAGGACAGCCTCTATGTCAATGGTGAGCATCCTTTTTGTAACCACAAGTTGAAGATAAAAAAAACCTGCCTCCCAAAGGGATGTGGAGTCTCCACTTTGCCTCAGGACCTATTTTCCTATGTATCGTCTTCCCCCTGAGCAATGTCGCTTAATGACTCAAGTACCCCAATAGACCCTCCACTTTGCAAATCCTTCCTTTCCCTTTGCCTCCCTGCATTCCAGGGCCATGGCTTGTATATTTGTCTGAGGCACACAAGCCTTTCCCCAGGCAGGTGGAAGGGAGTATCCTTCTGGCAGAAGCCACTGGCCATTCATCCTCCCATCAGCATCTCAAAAATCCCCTCTAGACCCTGAAAAGCACAGTTAGTAGACCCATGTTCTAGAAATGTTGGGTATGGTTATCTTCCCAAATAAATTTCAGGCCCATGGAGGCAGGAACTGGATCTTTGACTCCTCAGTCTTTTAGAGACAAGATAGAGTTGCCCCTGAATCATACCTGTTGGACTATGTAGACTTGGAAGTCTCAGCTAGGGTAGTGGTGGTGGTCCTCGGGCTGTGTCTTGGACATTCTTCTCCTGCTTGCATCCCAATTCTGTCTCCTGTGCTCATTTCAGGTTATACCCATCGGGGCTCAGCCCCCACCCCCAGCGGTGAGTACTCAGGGCTCTGCTGACCATGTGCTCCAGGCCCTTGTGGACAGCAGCTGATGCCCCTACTCAGAACCTTGGGGAGAGAAGAAGCCAGAGACCCTGAGGTCTCACCACCCCTCTATAGTCAGTGGCTCCAGCCGGACAGACAAGATGTGCACAGGGACCTCCATGCCCTGCTCAGAATCCCCATTCTCACTCCAGTCTCTTTCTTCTTAGCTGCTGTCACCTCCATGCCCTTCCCAGGGACCTCGGTGAGGCCATCCCTCTTCTCCAGCTCCACCGGTGGGTAACTTCTCTCTCCGATCCTTCCAGGAAGCCTCAAGGCTGGGACCAGAGAGTTGCAGAGAAAAGTCACGATGCATGAATGTGGAGCTGCCACGGGCTCCCCTTGCTCTGCTCTGAGCTACTCAAGAGCAGAGAATGTGTCCTCTGCATCCATCCAGCTGTGTCGACCCTGGGCAATTTACTTAGCATCTCGGTGCCTCAGTTTCCTCACCTGCCAAGTGGGAATGATAATACATCAGGTGGTCATCATGAAGATTAAATGAAAATGCATCACAACCCTCAGCACAGGGACCACCAGGGAATTTAGCGTGACAAATATTTATTGGGCATGTGTTATTCGACACTACACGCCAGGCCATGTACTATCATTTTCTAATTTTTAATACTTTTAAGTTTTAATTTGCTAATTTGAACATGTCATTTTGAGATAAATGTAAATTCACAGGAAGTTGCCAAAAAATAGTACAGAGGTCCCTTCACGTTTCACCCAGTTTCTCCCCGGTGGTTAACCTCTTGCGTAACTATGGTGTAATATCAAAACCAGGGAATTAACTGACATTGTTAATAATCACAACCTCAGATCTCATATTTCCTATTTCACGCCATAGTCACGATACAGAATGGTTTCAGCGTAAATGTCTCTTACAGTCACAACCACCCAGCCTAACCCATGGCGACCACTACTCTGTTTTCCATTTTTACAGTTTTGTTATTCTGAGTGTGTTATACCCGTGGAATCATACAACATGCAACCTCCTGGGACCAGCTTATTTCACTCTGTATAATGCCTTCAAATGTGCTTTTTTAACCATCATTCATGCTCCATAATTTCCCTAAAAAGTATGATTTTTCCCCATTTTACAGCTGAAGAAAAGGAGGTACAGTAGCCCCCCCCAGTTACCCACGTGTCTATGTTCTAAGACTCCCAGCGGATGCCTGACACCACATTTACACTCTTTTTTTTTCCTACCCATACATCCCTATGATAGTGTTGAATTCGTAAAGAAGGCACAGTAAGAGCAATAATTAATAACATAGAACAAGTATAATATTCTGTGCTAAAAGTGATGTGAATGTGCTCTCCCTCTCTCTCAAAATATCTTCCTGTGCCGTCCTCACCCTTCTCATGACGGTGTGAAATGGTAAAATGCCCGATACAGCATTAGGCTTCTACTGACCTTCAACCCCATGTCAGGAGGGCCATCTGCTTCCGGCTCGTGGCTGAGTGCCAATGACGGAAAACGCAGAGAGCCAAGCCACGGATCACAGGGAACGGCTGTGCACACAGGTGGAGTGACACTCCCAGGGGTCACCTGGATGGAGAAGGGCACAGAGGGCATTAATCTGACTCCCTCGTGTGGCTGTAACCATGGTAACCACAGCTCTACCCCATGGTCTCTTTATTCAAGGTCAAGCTCTGAGCGTTATGGGATGGGGTAGGGCGGTGAGCGGGTGAGGCGAGGTCTTTAAGGACCGATGTTTGGCCCTTGTTTTTCATGAATATGTCCTCCATGTTGGATGGGACTGAATTGATTTTTCTCCTTTCTCAGCCCCCAGTCGATGAGACTGCTCCAATCCCATTACTTTTTTTTAAAGTTTATTTTGATATCGTTAATCTACAATTAAATGAGCAATATTATGGTGATTACACTAGCCCCTTCATCAGGTCCCCCCCACCAGTCCCATTACAGTCACTGTCCATCAGCGTAGTGAGATGCTATAGAGTCACTGCTTGTCTTCTCTGCAATCCCGTTACTTTTAACCTGTGAAGTAGAGTCTGTCAGAGCCGATCCGGACCCTCACTAGGTTCCAGGCACTCCACCCTGGGCCACTTACCCGGCCTCATAGGCAGACTTGGGGGCTACACAGGCTATTTCTAGACCCCGCTGCTTCATTAAAACAATCATTTTTACTGTGGGAAAGTATGCATAACATAGAATTTACCATTTTCACCGTTCTGAAGTATACAGTTCCGCGGCATTAAATACATTCACACTGTAGTGCTACCGCCCCTGCCGTCCATTTCCGGGAATGTTGCATTTTCCTGACAAAAACTGTTCCCAGTAAACACGAACTCCTCCTAGCCCCCCTTCCCCAGGCCCTGGGAACCTCTATTCTATACGTTCTGTCTCTATTCACTTGACTATTTTAGGGACCTCCTGTAAGTGAACTCACCTAATATTTGTCCTTTTGCGTTCGGTTCACTTCACTGAGCAGAATGTTTTCAAGGTTCATCTCTGTTGTGGCCGGGGGCCAAATTCCCTTCCTTTTTAATGGCTGAGTACTAATCCATTATAGGCATAGCTACATTTTGTTTATTCACCTGTGGCTGGACACCGGGCATTTCCACCTTTTGGCTATTGTCAATCAATGGTGCTGCTGTGAATGTGTGTTTCCAAGTGTCTGAGTGCCTGTTTTCAGTTCTTTTGGGTTATGGACCTAGGAGTGAGATTGCTGGATCCTAAAGAAATCCTCTGTAAGTTTTTAAGGCACTACCAAACTTCCACAGCCGCTCCACCAGCCCTCCTGCTAACAGTGCACAAGGGTTCCAATTTCTGCACATATTCACCAACACTTATTTGCCACTTGGGTTTTTTTTTTTTTTACAATGCCATTCTGAGGATGGGTCTGCTACTGCATTCAACAGCACCTGGCTCTGCTCCTTATCTGGCCTTCTGTCGTCAGTCCAAAGATAGCCTGTCTACCTACTTTGAACCCCACATCCTAAGATCCACGACCCTCCATCTCCATCCTTGGAAACTGTCTTAGAGCCCAGCCCAGGCTTGACTCAGGCGTGCTCTCCTTTTTCCTTCCCCTGCTGCAGCAGCGGCCCCTTTCCTGGTGACCTTCACTCTCAACTTTACCATCACCAACCTGTACTTCGAAGAAGCCATGCGCACCCGGGGCTCCTGGAAGTTCAACTCCACCGAGAGGATCCTGCAGGGCCAGGTGAGGCCCCGCCCACGGGCGTCAGCCCCGCCCTATCCACCCTTTCCCCGCCCACTGCTTCCAGCCCCGCCCATCTCACTTCTGCCCTGCCCCCTGGGCTTCCTGCTCACTTCCCTCTCCTCTCCTGCAGCTGGGACCCTTGTTCAAGAACACCAGCGTGGGCGCTCTGTACTCTGGCTGCGGGCTGACCTTGCTCAGGTGAGACCTCGGAATAGCCACCAGGCTGCTTCAAGTGCTCCCAGACCCGAGGAATTTGGTTTGCTTCCTTCCTGCCCAACCTGTGCAGACCCTCGCCCGTTCAGGCGGCACTGGCTCCAGGAGCAAGGCCTCTTCTGATTGCAGCCACCTCTCCCCGCTGTCCCCAGGTTCTGCAGAACCCATCAGCAGCGCTGGGCGCCTCGGCTGGCTGCCTTCTGAGTACCTCCTTCCGCCCCCTCTGCCCAGTGAGGGCATTCCTATTAGGTTTTCATTCTGCCCCCAGGATTCCTCTCATGACCAACGTAACGTGCCTTTTCCACCGGCTTTAATCCCAAATCCCAGCTCTTCCCCTGTCTCTAGTAGGAGCTCTCCTGTCCTCTCCTCATGCCACGAGGCCACGAGGTGGCAGGTTTCCAACCTGCAATTCCATAAAAATTCCCTTCGACCCTCCTCCCCCAATGCCCTCCCCCTTCCGCGTTCCTCCCCCTCGCCGCGCCCCCAGCTGCCGGGGCCCATCTTCCCAGCTGGCTGGAAGTGGGTGCCCGCAGGGAATGCACGTCTAGCTGCTCTGCTCTCAGCCCCCTTTCCCAGCCCCCTGGCTGCTGCCTGTCTTGTCCCCAAGGATCTCAGGAGCCCCTCCCTGGGGACTCCACTCATTGTCCCCCCTCACTCACCCTCCGCAGGCCGGAGAAGGCTGGGGCAGCCACTGGAGTGGATGCCCTCTGCACCTACCGCCCTGACCCTTCAGATGCCAGGCTGGACAGAGAGCGGCTGTACCGGGAGCTAGGCCAGCTGACCCATGGTGTCACCAGGCTGGGCCCCTACACCCTGGACCAGGACAGTCTCTACATCAACGGTGAGGGCTGCCCTTTTCTGCATTTCAACAGGCCTCACATCCTCCCTGTGCCATCCCTGCCCCGATCCCTCCCCTCCCTCACCCTTTCTCCCTCTCCCTGTGCAGGTCACACCCACCGGCCCCAGGCCACCACCCCCAGCAGTGAGTATGCAAGGGCTCCAGAAGCCTCTACGGTCCTGGGAGTCCCAGCCCTTACGATGGAAGAGGCCGGGAGCCCGCGGCCCCCTTTCTGCATCCCTGTGCTACAGTACCTAGCCCTGGAAAACGGGAACCTATTGACACTGAACCCACAGGCGTGGGCCCCTCCTCCCTGGCATCCCCAGGGGCATGAGGTCCCCACCCCAAGCACTTGGGTGCCTTCTCCCCCACCTCTGTGATGACAGTGTCTGCATCAGTGGTGGGGGCTGTGCTGGGGCCCTCGGGGCCTCCTCCCTGAGTGAGCTCGGCTGCAGCAGGGGTCCATGCCCAGCTCAGACTCGGGGGCATGGGGGAGGTGCGGGGGGCTCTCATCTCAGGGCTTTGAGCAAGGCCTTCGTGTCCCTGGAGGGGTGGGGGTAGATTTTGAGTCCTTCCAGGTGAGCATGCGGGCTTCCTTTTCCTGCAGCACAGTTGTGACAGTCCAGTGGTCATCTCTCCAGTGACCAGGTTGCCTCTTTGTCCCCATCTCTCCCTCTCACTGCAGGTCACACCCATCTGGCCTCAGCCACCACTCCCAGGAGTGAGTATTTCAGAGCTCTGTGTGCCTGTGGCCACTGCCCTTTCCCTCAAAATAGGAGCCACAAAACCAGCCAGCCCTTCCCTCCTGATGGGAAGGAGTCCAGAGAACATAGAAAGAAATGTGGGCTGAGCTGGAGGCGACAGGAGTCAACCCCCTTCCCCCACACACAACCGAGGCTGCTGCCCCATCCCAGGCCCAATGGGGCACAGAGAGAGATGCATGTTTTTATAACCAGAGCCCCCACTGCTTGCCTCCATCCCCCCACAGGCATAGCACACTTTGGATTTCATTCTTGATGGTTTGTTTTCTTCCTCAGCCACTGTGATCTCCACGTCCTTCCCCACCACCAGACCCACAGGTAGGAAGGTTCTTATTGGTACCAGAATCATTCCTTCAGAAGCAGTGATATGAGATCGCTTCTTCCCATATTGCCTCTTCACCTTCCCCAAGGGAACTTGCCCACCTCTCTGGGTTTCAGTGGCCATCTAGCTGTTCAGACCCCAAATCCTGAGGCCATCCCAGGCCACACAGCAGCTCCATCCACCTCCTAGACATCACCCAACCTCCTGGACTCTGACCCTGCAGTCACCATCTCTTCCCAAATTTATTCTTTCTCCTTATCACCAAAGGCAGGGACAGAGGCGCCAACATTGACCCTCCCTCTGGCTCACCTCTGACAGCCTTCCATCACCAGGTCTGCTCTTCTCCTTTGGAATATCTTACTTTCCCTTCATCTGCTTCACTCAGCCTTTATTCAGGCCACTGGCATTCTTTGCTGGGACCATTGCAGTAGCCTGCACTCTGGCCTCCTACAGTCCTCCGCACAGCAGCTCTAGCATCCCTCCCCATGTACCTCTGTCCACGTAATCCCTGTTCTTTGACAGTCTTTGGATAACCCCACCTGGTCTACAGATCACACCCAAACTCCTGCCCTGTACAGTCACTGCCTCCCCTTTCTGGGCCCAGAGGATCCCTGCAGTCTCATGTCTACACTGCCTCACAGCCATACGGAAGGACTGCAGGTTCCTTGAGGGCCCTGCTCTGTCCTGCCTCCGGGCCTGTACCCATGCTATTCCTTAGAAGGGAGCTTGAGCTCTCTTCTCCTTGCTCCACTCCCATCCGCTAACCCTCATACATGATTTTGGTCAAAGCTTCCTCCGAGAAGCTGTCCTCCGTCATCGGTTGGGTGCCCCTCCTGGAATCGCACATCTTCCTGGCTTCCCTGCAGCATGACGGTCTGGTCACTGCCCTAGCTGTAACACTGGCAGACTATGCCCTATTCATCTTTGGACCCACAGAGCCCAGCCCAGAACCTGACACCCATTAGGTGCTCAATAAATGCTCCCCGAGTGAATGGGCGAAGCTTCCTGATATCTTAAGAACTCCATAATGTTCTCTCGCGCAGCTCCTGCGGTCCTTGGCTGTTCCAGGTCTGCTGTGGGTCCTCCACGGTTAGAGCCCCAGGCAGCCTTGGTCATGGCGATAATGGGCCAGGACATCTTTCTCTCCCTCCCCTGCTGCAGCCTCTGGCCCCGCCCTGGTGTCCTTCATCCTGAACTTCACCATCACCAGCATGCAGTACACCGAGGACATGGGGTACCCAGCTTCCTTGAAGTTCAGATCCACCGAGAGGCTCCTGCAGCCCCAGGTGAGAGTCCCTCAGTGACCATCTGCCCCGCCTCACCCCCTCACTCACCTCCACCCTTCACTCACCTCCCTCCCTTTCCCACTAGCTCAGGCTTCTGCTTAACAGGACCAGGGTCGGCCCCCTCGGTGCTGACTGCAGGCTGGCCTCGCTCAGGTGAGACCCCCAGATGGGCTGATCCTCTGTGGCCTTGGCGCCCACCATGACCCTCATGCCTGCTTCATGCCCTGGGGCTGGGAATGCTCAAAGCTTAGTAGGAATGGGGCATCGTGGTGATCATTTCTGGAATCCACAGGACATTTTGTTTTAAACAAAGCCTCTCCTTTGAGAAGGACCAGTGCAAATTGTCTGCAAATTCTGAGAATTTTTTTGTCCCTAATTGCATGAGGGTTGTCCCAGGTGAGCGGCACCTAGGAGAGCCCTTCTGTGCTTCAGGGCCAGCCCCTCACCTCCTCCCTTGCCTTCCACACCTGGAGGGACCCCTCCCAGCATTTCTCATCTCCGTGTCCTTCCTTCCCCAGGCCCAAGAAGGCCGGGGCAGCTGTCAGAGTGGACATCCTCTGCACCTTCCATTCTGGCCCTGCGGGCCCCCGGCTGGATGCAGAGCAGCTGTACTGGGAGCTGAGCCGTGAGACCCATGGGGTCACCCTGCTGGGCTCCTTCACCCTGGACAGGGGCAGTCTCTATGTCAATGGTGAGAGGTGATGTTACAGCCGTGGTCTCACTCCTGGCTGGAGTTTGTATTGCATTCATTTCTCTCCAGTGAGCTATCCCCATCTTCTTCTGATCTGGGTTGTCTTCGGGGTGATGAGGGAATTCCTGGGTCCAGCCAGGCTCCTCCCTGAACACCTCTCCACTACCTCTTCCCCTCTGCTTTGCTCACAGAGATCCCAAATCCTCCCTTCCGTTAAGCCTTGATGTCTCCCCAGCTGTTGTTCAGCCTGTCTGGCCTTTTCTCTGCAGGTCACACCTACGGAGCCTCGGCCCCGACTACCACCAGTGAGTATTCCCGGCCCCCATTTTCTGGCTCCTGTCCTCGCTTCGGGGCTGGGGAGAAGTCATTCTCCTTAGCCTCCTGTCCTCTGCAAGGGACACCGGGAAGGGCCCCCGCCTCCTCCTGTCTCTCGCTCCCAAGGTCTGATGGCGAATCCAGTCCAGGGTGAGACAGTCTTAGATACCTGCAGACCTCACATGATCTTCATTTTAGTTTTCCTAAAGCCCCGTGCTCAGTACTCTTTCTTTATCCTGTACATTCCTCAGCTTGTTGTTCTGAGAGCTTCTCAGTTTGAATGCTGTACCATGCTTACTGGATCTTCAGTGATCGAAAAAAATTTTTTTTTTATCACTTTTAAATTCTTATTGAAACTGACTGCCTTCCGGCACCATGCTGTAAATCCTGTATCCGTCAGCTAGTGTGTCGTAACAGAATGCCACTGATCGGGGGCTCCGACAGCAGGAATCTATTTGCTCCCAGTTCTGGAGGCTGGAAGATCCAGGTCAAGGTGCCGGCAGGGTTAGTTTCCGCTGAGGCCTCTCGTCGGCTTGCAGATGACCACCCTCTTGCTTCCTCGCCACCGCACATGTTTCTGGAGTCCGTGTGTCCCCATTTCCTTTTCCACAAGGGTAGCAGATTAGATCAGAGCCTACCCCAGTGGCCTCTTTTCAACTTCGCTTCCTCTTTAAAGGGCCTATCTCCAAATACAATCACATTCTGAGGTCCTGGGGATTGGGACCTCAGCATAGGAATCTGGAGTGCGGGGGGCACAATTCATCCCAAAACCCGTACACTTTGTCCTTTCATTCTCTGTACAACCTTGTGACTCGGCTCCATTTTCCAGATGCGGAAACTCAGGCTGCCAGCCCCACAGCAAATAAATAATAGAACCCAGAGTTCCTATAACTCCGAAACTGATAGCGTGATAAATAACGCTCTGTGCCATTCATCATCTGTTCATTCATTCCCAAAGATATGCTGATCTTGGGTTACGTTCAAGTTCATGGGCGAAGCTCCCTTTTGCATCCCCCGCAAAACCCTGTGATGAGAACCTTGTGGATCTGCGAGAATTCATTGCCCTGGCATTAGGGCGGCCCTCTCAGGCTCTCTCCTCGGGTCCATCACTGGTCTTCTACACCACGGTGTCCTCCCCCCCTCCTTCCAACCACACAGGGCTCTGGGCTCCTCAGACAATTACAACCATCTTTTCCCAAATGATAGGAGGAAAAGTAAGTTAAAGTCAGCTCCACTGACTGCTTTGTTTATCACGCTGTAGTCCTAGGAATGGTCCCAGGAGCAACATAGGACCAGTTGAATGTGTATGGAGGAAGGATGGGTGGGTGAAGGGAAAGAAGGGTGGGTGGATGGATGGATGGATGGATGGGTGGGTGGGTGGGTGGATGGAAGGAGTAATGAATGTAAGAAGGAAAGGAGGGAGAGAGGGAAGATGTCTAGACAGGGATGGAGGGAAGGGAAGCTCTGCACGTTGTAAGTCATCCGAAAGCGTTTTCTTACTTGTCTTATATAACAAATACAGTGTTTTCTCTGTGCTTTTATAGAAATTAACTTACTTAAACCTCACAACAGCCTTTGAAATAGGCATCATTTTGATCCCATCTCACAGATGAGTGAATGAGGTGCAGTGAGGTTGGTTATAGGTGCCAGTTGACTTTTTTTAAGCAGTGCACAGAAGATTGGCATACCTGGCTGTAAGCACCGGATGTAGATATGCATATAGATAGTATATATCTGTATATGGAGATAGATCTATATAGAAGTTCAATTATATACATATTATCCATATAGCAGAGATGTATCAATCGAGAGGGAGAGGCAAAGACGGAAGCACTGAGACAAAGAGAGACGGGGAGCAGAGGGAACGTGCATGGGAGTGTCTGGGTCATCAGTCACACATCGGCTCGGCCAGGTGGAGCCTCTCCTCCCAGGACGCAGCAAAGCCACCAGGGCCTTCACAGGGCCCTCCACTCCTGCGCCTGCTGGAGCTGCCATCTCAGGCCCCCAGATCCTTAGAGCTGCCCTTATTTGCTTCTGGAATTGTCTCCATTAACAAGTGACCCTGGGCTTTCTTGGGAAGAGGACAAGAGGCTCCCAGAAGCCTCCCCCGGGGTAGACGTTGGGCCGCCCGACTGCCCACAAGCCTTGGCTCTCTCTCTGCCTACCGCAGCCGGGGAGGTCAGCGAAGAGCCATTCACCCTGAACTTCACCATCGGCAACCTGCGCTACTCGGCAGACATGGGCCACCCCGGCTCCCTCAAGTTCAACATCACAGACAGTCTCATGCAGCACCTGGTGAGAGGCCTGCTTTCCTCGCCCACACCCCGACCTCCATGACCCATCCTGGGGACCGTCGCCACCTCTGACCACCACTGGCTCTCTCCTTCCTCTCCAGCTCGGCCCATTGTTCCAGAGGAGCAGCCTGGGTGCCCAGTACACAGGCTGCAAGGTCACCTCGCTAAGGTGAGCACACCCCACGCCCCCACAGCCCCCCACTGAAGGACACGGGCTTCTGACTGTGGCAGCCACCCCCGGTTGCAGCAAGCTCTCCTGGAGGGTCCTTTTCTGCATCTATTTTTTAATATTACATTATTAATTTTTTACATTCTGAAAACATAGAGACATAAGGTTTGCCGTGTTAACCGTGTGCAAGCATACAGTTGAATGGCGTCAACTACATGATTTTGCACGCCCATCACCACCATGATCTAGTTCCAAAGCTTTTTCATCACTCCGTACCCAGTGGACAGTTAGTCTCACGTCTTGGGTCCATTTGAGTTCTGTGGGTATTTACAAAGCCCGTGTCCATTTGCATTTTCATTCAACAGTCATCAGTGGTAGAGCATCTCTGAGGCAGCTGGACACCTGTCCCTGCCTCCCCTGGTGGGGAAAATACACACCAAGCAGGAGGCTCGATATCTAAGCGAAGTGATTTCAAACACAGCAAAGCAATTTGAAACGTAAATAGATAGAAAGTGATGGGAACCTTATCATGGAGGCAAGTTCTGAGCCGTGTCCCAGTTTGGCATGAACACTGTTCCAGGCACAGGGAACAGCATGGGCAAAGGTCCTGAGGTGGGAGTAAGCTTGGCATGTTCGGTGAAGAGCAAGGAGGCCAGTGTGGCGGGAACAGGCAGAGCAAGGGAGAGAGAGGAAGGAGGGGAGAGTTGAGACATCAGCAGTGTCTCCACCAGGTAGTCTTGACGAAAACTGATTTTTTTTTAATTATGGTAAAATATACATAATGCGCATAAAACTTACCATCGGAACCATTTTTAGGTGTCCAGTTTGGTAGTGTTGAATTTATTTGCCTTGCTGAATCTCCGGAACTTGCAAAACTGAAACTCTGTCCGCATTGAACAAAGACCCTCCACCCCACCACCCCCCACCATCTCCCTTTATGTCTGGATGTCGGAACCACCATTCTCCTGTGTCTCTATGACTCTGGCTACTTTGAGTAGCTCATATAAGTGAAATCATACGGTATTTGTCATTTTGCCCCTGGCTTCTTTTATTTAGCGCAGTGTCCTCGGGGTTCATCCATGATACTAGTCTCGTGTGCTTAGATCCTGTATCGTTTATCCATCCATCAGGACTTCGGGGTTTACATGGAGCAGGTGATGTGCCAGATGCTTGGCATTCAGTATGACAAAGCGAGCTGGACTGTTCCCCTCCCTGAGCTCATGGAGGCCTCCGTCTGGAGGGAACAGGGACATGTGTGACCAGGGCTGGGATGGAGGAACCACAGGATATGTTGGGAGCCAGAAGAAGCCCCTGCCCCAGCCTAGAAGGGTTCTAGAAGGAAGAAGAGGAGTCTGAGTTGAGATATAAAGGGGGCCTGGGAAGTTAACTCTGGTAAGGGGAGAAGGGGAGAGACTTCCACACACAAGTCACTGCGTGTGCAAAGCTCCAGAGGCGACAGAGTGTGGCCAGGTGGGGAAAACGCAGATGGCTCAAGAAGGCTACCACACAGGACAGGATGATGGGACACCTCCAATGGCCCGTTTATCAAGTGGGCTGCACCCCACAAGTCACCCTCTCCTTCCCCAGGTCTGTGAAGAATGGCGCCAATACAGGGGTGGACATCCTCTGTGCCTACCGGCGGCCCCCCAGCAGCCCGGGTCTGTCCACCAAGAGGGTGTTCCATGAGCTGAGCTGGCAGACCCGTGGTATCACCCGGTTGGGCCCCTATTCGCTGGATAAGGACAGCCTTTACCTCAATGGTGAGCAGTTCTTAGGCCACCTCACCGGGGCCCTGCCCTGACCTCCGAAGGATCTCCACTTTCCAGTTAGTTCTCAGGGGAAAACTTGAGACAAACTCAGGTATGAATCTCAGCTCCACACTGACCCCCACAGCCATCCTGCAAGGCTGGTCCTTGGTGACACCTGTTTTACAGATGAAGAAACTGAGGTTCCGAGAGGTTCGCTAATTTGCCCATGTGGGTGTAGCTGAGGGTGGTGGAGGGAGGCATGATCCCTAATTGTCAGCATCCAGTGCCCTGTTCCACTCTATGCATTTAATTCACAGAAGAGTCTTTCCAGGGGAGATTTGGGCTGAGAAAACTCCTTCCTTTACCTCCTCTCCACTTTCTTCTTGCCCTTGACCAGCAATGGGCTTCTCTCCTGAATGGGGCCTCTAAGCCAGGAAGGAACGGAGGAGGCCCTCTGAACGTCTAAGGGCTCCAAGCCTCTGACACACTGGGCATCAGCTTAGAATCCAGGAAGGGACGTTTAAGAGGGGTGACCCTCATTTGGGGTTGTGGAGGCAGAGCATGGCCATGGTGAGGTTGACTGGGGTAACCCCCCATCCCTCGTCTCTGCCCCCAACCTGAGAATGGCATTTGGCACCATTGCCCCGTCGGGTGGGCAGGGAGACGTCCTCGGCCTTTCCCATTTTAGCAAAGAGGGAAATGGAAACAAGGATGGGAAGGGGCCTGCCCACATCCAGAAGCGTGGCCAGTCTGGGTCTTGATGTCTGAGTCCACATTCGTTCATTCACCTTGACCCCTGGATGGGTCAGTTTACGATTTCCCCCTCCTTGCAAACCACACAACTTATTTCCTTCATTGTGTTCATTCATTTAGCATTTACCAAGCAAGTACCACAAGCCAGGCCTTGTGCCCGGCCTCAGGGACAGAGATAGACTCTGTGTGCCCCCCGTCCCGATAATACACGCCAGTGGAGCAGAGATGTTCATTCGGTGCTCTGTTCCCCAAGCCATGGACTTTGGCACATAGAAAACCTTCAAGAAATAGTCACTGGATGGAGATCTAGCTTGGAGGGAAGGTGGAAGGGAAGACGGTGGGTGGATGGAGAAATACGTGAACATAAATGTGATGGCAGCCTCTGTGGGCGGCACGGATAGGTCAGCAGGGAAGGGTCATTTTGAATTGAAAGACCAAGAAAGCCTTTAGAGTGGAGAAAACATCCAAGTCTAATCCTAGATGATGCGTACGTGCTCACCTGGTGCACAGAGAGAAAGGCGCCCGGCAGGAACCCCAGGTGGACAAAGGCACGGCACAGCTGGCATTGCTCTGCACCTCCCCTGATGCGTGACTTTTTGTTTCCAGGTTATAACGAACGTGGTCCCAATGAGCCCCCTACCAGTACGTATGTTCGCCTCCAGTGCCCATTTCAGCCTCCGCGGGTCTCAGGCCAAACTCTTCTCCTCCCTGACAAGGGGAGCTTGCCTTCCGAGTGGGGCCAGGCTGTCAGTGGGAGGAAGAATGCTGGGTCCTTGGTCTCTTTGGACCGGCAGCCACAGTATTGGCTTTCTGAATTTGCCGCACCTTTCTGGGTTGGAGGAAGACATTTGAACAAGCTTTCCCCAGAGAAATAAGGGGTGTGGTCGGGTAATGACCTTGTAGCCCATGTCTCCTGAACACAGAATCCCCTACGGGGGCCCTGAGGGTGGCCTCAGTGGTAAGCTGCAGGCTCTGGTGACTACTCAGAGGTTTGGCTAAATTTGCCCATGCACTCACCCAGTGGCCTGTCCATCTATCTGTAACCCATCCATTCTTGCATCCTCCCAGGTGCCCCTTCTCTCAGACACCGTCCATCCATCCGTCTACCCATCCTTCCGCCTATTCACCTCTTTGTCCTTCTTTCCTTCTGTGCTCCCATCCACCTCCCCAGCTTTTGTTCCTTGTGTTTATTCTTGCCTCCTCTCTGACCCTCTGTCCACCCATCCTTCCAGCCGTTTACCTGTTTCTCCTTCTTTCCATCCATCTCTCCAGCTTCTCTTCCTCATCTTTATTCTTCTCACTTTCCCTTTGATGCTCCATTTGTCCATTCTTCCTCTGTCCATCCAGGCGTCACATCTCTCTGTCCATCCGTCTGTCCTCTGTGTCCTTCCTCTCCCTCAGGAACATTTCATCCACAGACCTGCTCACTCCTCTACTCACACGTTCCCTCCTTCACTCACTCTCATCATGGAATGGCTCTGCATGTGTGTCCTGGGCCAGCGACTGCCAGAGCCTAGGTGTGCCTGGGGAGGGGGCGTCTCCCATGCCGTGGGGGGCCATGGCCCTCCCTGATGAGTGTCCTTCCCACAGCTCCCAGCCTGGCCACCACATCCCTGCTTACTTCATCACCACCTCTGCCACCAGAAGCCACCACAGGTATCCGGGGTCTCTTTTCCTTCCCAAGAAAAGCTTTCCAGCCCTACCAGCCAAGGGTCACCCTGGAGCCGGGAAGCCAGGGCGTGAAATTCTGGTTTTAGGGCAGTTGTGCCTATCACAACGATGATGCCAACCATTCAATCCAGTGCCCGCCTCATGGAGGCCCCCAGTCTTGTGAAATTAACAGACCAGTACAACACAATGTGGGATGCTTTGGGGAGAGGCACCTGGTGTACTTTAGAGAGGAGGGGCTTTCTGGAGAAAGTCTTACCTGAACTGAGTCTCTTAAGAATGAGAAGCCATTCGGGCCAATAGGGGATGAAGAGGCGATGCCGCAAGCAGAGCCCCGGTAGGCAGAAACAGCCCAGCATATGGGGAGAACGGAGAGGAATTTCATTCGCCTGAAGCATAGAGCTTAACTCGCAGTGGCCGGATAAGTGAAGGTGAAACGTTGGCAGGAGTGATTGGGAAGACGTTGAGGGCCAGGGCAAGAAGCATGAACGTCACACAGGGAGCCGTGAATGGCACTGGGGTGAGGACCAGAGCGAGGTGTGCATTGAAGAAAATCCCTTCCAGGATTCACCG
Source organism: Smutsia gigantea (assembly GCA_032199065.1). NCBI lineage: Eukaryota > Metazoa > Chordata > Mammalia > Pholidota > Manidae > Smutsia > Smutsia gigantea. The sequence continues at coordinate 167,207 of JAVSCE010022030.1, read as the reverse complement.
TAGAAAGCATCTTGTAGACAGGGCGCCCAGGGAGTCTGCTGGGGTGTTGGTCCCAGTGGGAGAAGAGAAGACCTGAGCTGGGGCAGGGGTGGACAGAGGGGACATCTGTGAGGACCACCCGCACGTGGCACTGGTGATCCTTGAAGATGAGGAAGGGAGCGCTGACTGGGTTTGCCGTGTGGACTCAGTGACCACATTCGTGGGTGGTGGGCTCCTGGAAGAGAAGGCGACAGGTTTTAATGAATGCAGGTCTCTGATTAAGTCTCAGGTCAGCGCTTGGTGACAGCCCTCTCTCCCTCTCTTCGCACAGCACTGGGGTACAACCTGAAGATCCTGACACTCGATTTTACCATCTCCAGCCCCCAGCATCCAGCAGACACGAGTAACAGCTCAGCGGCACTGAACACCACCAAGAGGGGTCTGCGGGGCCTGGTGAGAATCTGGTCCCAGCCGCTCCGGGTGGGATACATCCCTCCCAGCCCGTCCCCAACCCCTGCTTCTCCCTCTTCCCCAGCTTGGAGCCTTGTTCCAGAAGAGCAGCCTGGGCCCCTTCTACTCAGGTTGCGGAGCCATCTCCCTCAGGTAAGACCCTTTCCTGTGCATTTGCAGTGACCTCTCCAGGTGACCACCCCTTCCTCAGCCTCCCCACTGACCTCCCATGCTCCTCCCTCCTTCTGGGCCCCACACCCAGAGGTTTTGGGACCTCTCTTTAGAAGTCCCTGCGCCCCTCTGTCTCCAGACCTGAGAAGGATGGGACAGCCATTAGCGTGGAAGCCGTCTGCACCTACCACCCTGACCCCATGGGCCATGGGCTGGACAGAGAGCGGCTGTACTGGGAGCTGAACCAGCTGACCTATGGGGTCACCAGGCTGGGCCCCTACACCCTGGCCAGAGACAGCCTCTTCGTCAACGGTCAGTGATCTTGCTGGACTTGAACCTACAGCGGTCGTTCTTGGCCCCATTCTATTTTATTTCCTCATTAGCAAGTCAGCCCAAGCTCTAGTTGGGGACATTAATGTCCAGATCTCCATGAGGAGAGTCTCCTGTTACTTCAGGTAAATGGCATGAAATTCTTTGACCAAATTAATGCAACGAACTTCAGTTCAAAACCAAAAATGTCTGACTCCTGGAATCTCTTGGGGCAGGAGTCCTTCTGTGCCACGTTCCCCTTTGCCCTTGATTCTCACTCGGGGGTGAGCTTGCCCTCCAGGAGACGCCTGGCAGTGTTTGGAGACGGTTTTGATCGTCGCACTGTGGGGAGGGTGCTACCGGCATCTAGTGGTTAGAGGCCAGGGATGTTGCTGATATCTTCAGTGCACAGGACACACCACCAAAAATTCTTTAGCCCCAAGTGTCAGTAGTTCCAAGGATAAGAAACTCTGCTGTTTATGGTCTCATAATTCCCGGATGAGCACCAGACCAACAGCTGTCACGCATTATCACCGTAACTTGTTTAATTATCCAATTCTACAAAATTAGGATCTATGTAGTGTGGCCCTGTCCTTAGTTCTTCATGGGTCAGTACCTCTTGGTACCCAATGAATGAGGGAATGAGGGAACAAATGAAAGATGAATATTTCTGCCCCCATATTAGGGATCTGCTGCAGTTCACATTCATTCATTCAACAAACACATATGTGCGACCATGTGCTGGGTCCAGGGGTAGAAGACACAGGTTCTGTCCCTGAAAAACTCACAATCATGTAAACTTTACATTACTTAACAACACAAAAAAGACAGAGACACTCTTATTAATGGAGCACCGTGGGAGCACAGAGGAGGGATGAGTCAAGGAAGGCTTCCTGGAAGAGGGTGTCATGTGCCCGGCACTGTGCTGGGCACCGGGACATGGCCAGAACAAGATAAGTGCGTCCCTGCTCTCCTAGAACTCCATCTCACTGAACTCCTGAGGCATGAATAGGAGTATTCCAGGAAAAGAAGAGGGTGAAAGAACATTCCAGAAAACATGCACTGCATAAGCTTAAGCAGAAAAGCTCAGCTCAGGAGATTCCCTACGAAATTCCAGTTTTCCCCACCTTCGGATGGCTTTCCATTTGAAAGCCCCTGGCATGTGAGCCTGATTTTGGCCAGGGACCGGTGAGAGGCCATGCCTCTGTCCTAAAAGTCAGGAGTCTCCCAACTCTCGTCTCTTGCTCTCGGTGGCTCCAGGCTACGCACCCCAGGGCTCACCTGTCCTGAGAGAGTACCAGCTCAGTTTCCGCATCCTCAACCGGAACGTCAGCGACCCAGACCCCCAGTCCTCAGAGTATGCCGCCCTGCTGAAGGACATCCAGGACGAGGTGGGGTCTCTCTCGCCCCCGCCCCACCTCCCCTTGCCCCAGGTACCCTCCCGGTCCTCCATCTGACTCGCACCTCTTGAGGGGTGGCCTCACCACTTCACTCTACCTACATGTTCCGGGGTTTCTCCACTTCTAAAGGCGGTGCCCTGGCTGCCTTCCCATGTCCCCCAGATGGGCAGTCTGAGGTCAGAAAGGGGCACGGTGTGTCTAAGGTCACTTGGGAAGTTAGAGGCAGAGCCAGGATTTGAGCTCAGCTCTCCCTGGCCCCTGTGGCCTCCTCCAGCTCCAGGTGACCTCCGTCTCACCCGCTCTCTGTACCCTTTCTGCTAGGTCTTCAGACTCTACAGAGGCAGCCAGCTACAGGACGTATTCCGCTCCTGCCTGGTCACCAACTTGATGTAAGTTGAGGTTGGAAGTGTTGGCTGAGCTGGTGGCCTGTGGCTCTGAGCTCCCACGGCACAGTCTTTGAACCGGAAGTCACGGACACGGTGCCGTCCTCCCCCACGTCCTTCTCAGTTAATCCTACCATCTCCTTCCGTAGGTCTTCCAGGGGTAGGTGGGGAAAGGATTAACCTCCGAGGGCCACCACCACCCACCGTCCACCTCTCTGTCCTCATCTGGACACTTTCAACACGTATCAGCCCAATAATAACATTTTCCAAGACCAGGCTTTGTGCTGAATGCTTTCCTGCCGACCCTCTCATGGGATTCGCACACAGCCCCTGTGAGGTGGATGGTAATCATCCCATCGTTCAGATGGGGAGATCGAGGCCCAGAGAAGTGACGGGAGGTGATCAGCGTGGTGGTCAGGAAATGTGTGTGTCACTTCTTCGAGGTGCTCAGTCGATGTTCACTGTTCTTATCATCGCGGGTCCATTCCCAACTCCTGGGAGCCTTGCTTTTTCAGTCAGGGCGTCCTGTGGCCTGGGAGGCGTGGTCCCCGGATCACCATCTCTCACTTCTTGCTGCCGCCTCTTCAGCTCTGCAAACAGTAACTCAGGAACACCGCTGGCTGGTGCTGGGTGCCGGCTGAGTCCTGTGGTCTCTGTCCCTAGGTTGGGCTCCATGTCAGTCACCGTCAAAGCACTGTTCTCCTCCAATCTGGACCCCAGTGTGGTGCAGCAAGTCTTTCTAGACCGTACCTTGAACGCCTCGTCCCATTGGCTGGCTGCCACCTACCAGCTGACGGACTTGCGTGTGACAGGTGCGAGGTGGGGGGGCTGGTGTCTTGGCTCCGTGAGGCGGGTCCACGCGGTAGGCTGGGGCTTCTCAGTGGCAGTGGGGTGGATGGACTTTCTGGAGGCCTGTGTGATGACCCGTGGCCACGCAGCAGCCCCCAGGAGAATGGCTACTTGACATGTAAAGCCTTCCAGCCCCACAGAAAGGGGACCCTGAGTTGCTTTCTTAGGCCCTCCAGTTATGAAGTCATGCATTGATTGATAGATGATTCACTCATTCATTCATTCAAAAAATACTTGATGAATGGCATTGATGATACACACGGGGATAATTGCTAGAATAAGGAAACTTGAGCCTGTGGGAACCCCCTAGGAGGGACACACAGCCTGTCTTGGGAAGTTTTTTGTAGGAAGTGATGAGTAGACTGAGGCCTGATAGAGAATAAGCCCTAGCCAGTGGGTAGAGTTAGGGAATTGGATTACACATGCCCATCACCTAGTAGAAAGAATACGGTGTCCTGGGGACAGCTGGGAGAAGTTTGGTGTGGCAGGAACTAACATGTTGACACGGCAGAGTGGACCGTTGAGGCTGAAGGTGTGGGCAGGGGCTTTCTTGGGCACTGGAATGGTCAGTGGAAGAACAGGGCACATTCAAGAGTCCTGCTTCCGGAAGCATCGTGAGGGCTGTGTGGAGAATGGATTGGGAGGGAGAAGACGATAAGGGGAGGAAGACACATTAAGACACACTCAGAGCTGGCTGAGTTCCCATGGTCTGTGCCCCTGGGGCTCCGTGGTGGTCAGCAGACGTGTGAGACAGATGCACACTGGGGCAGCGGGCACCCACACTTGCCAACCGTGCCCCAGAAAGGCCCAGTCTCCTCCCAGTGAAGTCCATCCTGCTTGGTGGAGAATTGGAGGCATGGACAGATGGACAGATTCAGGGTGCATAGGTAGATGGAGGGTCTTCTGTAGCCCGCCTGTAAAACCCAGCTCAGGTTATGATGCCAGGAATAAGGAGACTGGATGGGTGGAATAACTTCTTTATGGCCCTCTTCCGTGGGTGGTACTCTTATACTTTCTTTTCATGACAGAATTGGAGCCATCCGTTCATCTACCAACAGAAAAACCAACAAGCAGCCCCAGCCTCCAGCACTTCCAGCTGAATTTCACTGTCACCAACTTGCCCTATTCCCAGGACATGGCCCAGCCAGACACCACCCAGTACCAGCAGAACAAGAGAAGCATCGAGGATGCGGTGAGAATGGGGTTAATGCCCACATTGTTCCCATAGAGAGACCGACTCATGGACACTGGGTAGTCAGAGGGTGATTTTTCATAACGATTCATGAAGACAAGTTCTTGTTCCCATTTTACAAATTAAGAAACAGGCACACAGAGGTTCAGTAGCTAGCCCAGGGTCATATACCTAAATCGTGCTCTGGAAAGGGTTGTCCTTTGGTACACCTACCTGGGTTAGTGTTTGCCAAGATAAGAAACAATAAATAGATGGGAAAGTGCTGTCAGTGGTGAAAAGTTCTCTGATGCACCTGGGCCTGGGCTTCTGACCACGGAAATGTTGCCCTGTCTTTCAGCTCAATCAGCTCTTCCAAAACAGCAGCATTAAGACTTATTTTTCTGACTGTGAAGTTTCAGCATTCAGGTGAGTTCCAACACAGGACCTAATCCCTCTAGAGACTTCTGCTGTCCTGTGGTATTGCCACCCTGTCCCCATGAGTGGTCACTCCTGTCCCTCGCCTCTGGCCCCAGCAAACAATAATCTACTTTTTGTCTGTATGGATGTGCCTATTCTGGACATTTCATGGTACTGGAATCATACATTAGGTGGTCTTTTGTGGCTGACTTCTTTCACTGAGTGTTGTAATGTTTCCAAGATTCATGCATGTTGTAGCATGTGTCTGTACTCCATTCCTTTTCATGACTGAGTAATATTCCACTGTATGAATGGATGAATGGACCACTTTTCATTTATCCATTCATCCACTGATGGACATTGGGTTGTCTCTGCCTTTTGTCTATTATGAATAATGCTGCTATGATCATTCCTAGGTATGAACTTGTGTTTTCAGTTTTATAGAGTATGTACATATGCATGGTACTGTAGGGTAATTATGAAAACTCTGTTAACGTTGGAGGAACTGCAGAATTGTTTTTCACAGAGGCTTTTACATTTACCCATTTACATTTACACTTCACACCATTGCATTCCAAGCAATGTAGGAGGTTTCCAAATTATCCAAATGCTCGCCGACAATAATTATTGTCCTTTTTTTACGGTAGCCATCCTAGTGGATGTGAGCGGTGTCTCACTCTGGTTTTGATTTGCATTTTCATAATGATTGGTGATGTCGAGCATTTTGCCATGTACTGATTGGCCATGTGTTTATCATCTTTGGAGAATTGCCTACTCAAGTCCTTTGCCCAATTTTAAGTTGAATTGTTTTTCTTTTCTTGTTGAGTTATAATAGCTGTTTGTGTATCCTGGAAACCAGAAACTCATCAGATACATGATTTTACAAATATTTTCTCCCATTTGGCAAACTGCCTTTTCACCTTCTTAATACAATCCTTTGAAGCACAAACATTTGTACTTTTGATGAATTTCAGTTTATCATTTTTTCCCTTGGTTGCTGTGCTTTTAGTACCATATGGAGGAAAACATTCCCTCGTCCAAATTCATCAAAATTTACACCTATGTTTTCTTCTAAGGGTTTTATAATTATATCTCTTACATTTAGGTTCTTGATTAGTTTTAAGTTAATTTTTGTCTATGTTAGGTAGGGGCCATCTTCATTCTTTGTATGTGGATATCTATTTGTCACAGTGCCTCTTGTCAAATACACTATTCTTTCCCTGTTGTCTTGGTACCCTTGTTGAATAAATCGGTTGTCCATGATGGCATGGGTTTGGTTTTAGATGCTGAATTCAATTCCATGGACGTATATGTCTATCCTTATGCCAGAGACACACTGTCTTTCATTACTGTAGCTTAGTGGTTAAGTTTTGAAATTGAGAAATGGTGTTCCCCAGGTCTGTGCTTTCTCAGTATTGGTTTAGCTATTCAAGGTCCCTTGCAATTCCATATGAAGTTTCAGACCAGCTTGTTAATTTCTGTAAAAGAGTCAGCTGGGATTTTGATAGGGGTTGCATTTAATGTGTAGACCACTTTAAGGAGTTTTGCCATCTTAACAATATTAAACCCCCAATCCACGAATGTGACATGCCTTTCTGTGTATGTAGGTTGTTTTAAATTTCTTTTAACAATGCTTTGTAGTTTTCAGTGAACAAATCTTACAATACTTAGTTAAATTTATGCCTAAGTGTTTTGGATTTTATTCTTTGATGCTACTGTAAATGAAACTGTTTTCTTAACTTCATTTAAAAAACAGTAATGGCTAGTGTATAGAGATACAATTGGTTTTTGCATATTGATCTTACACCTACATTCATGCTGAACTAAGTTTTTAGCTGTGTGTGTGTATTTCTTAGGATTTTCTACATGTATTATGTTTTTTGCAAATAGAGATAGTTTTTACTTCTTCCTTTCCATTCTGGATGCCTTTTCTTTCTTTTTCTTGCCTAATTGCCTTCATTAGAACTTCCACTAAAATGTGAATAGCATGTGATATGAGAGAAGACATCATTGTCTTGTCTGTAGTCTTGAGGGAAATTTTTCAGTCTTTCACAGGGGTATGATGTTCGCTGTGGGTTTTTCATGGATGCTGTTTTTCAAGTTGATGAAGTTTCTTTCTAGTCTTAGTTTTCTGTGGGGGTGGCTTTTTTAATCATGAAGGATGTTGGTTTGGTCAAATTCTTTTATGTGTGTGTCTATCAAGATTGTGTGGTACTTGTCCTTTATCAATACGGTGTACTACAGTGATCAAATTTTTCAGATATTAAGCCAACCTTTTAGCTATAGGTGAGAGTTTTAAGATCTTTGCAAATATTTCCTGGGCATGTACCTGCCCCACACACCGGTGGCCTTCTGAGTCTCTCCACAAATACGTTGGAGCTTTTCAAAGCCCCTTAGAGAAATCTCATTCCCCAATTTTTTCTTTTAAGTTGCTGGCTTATCTCTTGCCTGACCCGACTGGTATTGCTCCCCAAGGAAGCTGCCATGTTAAACAGTTACCACTGATTGTTTTTGGCAAGTGCCCTGGGGATAGGTTTTCTTCAGTGAAAAAGCTCTGAGTCAAAGACCGCACCCTGAAAATGGGGCTTTTTCAAGGAATTCTCAAACAGGTCGAATAGTGCAAATTCAGTGAGAATGGGTCTTTGGGGGGAGCTCCAAACACATTATGACTGGCAGCCTGCTGATTTTTATAATTACCATGGTTCCAAGACTGTTGGTTTTCAAAGTTACTGAGGATATTGAGAGAACAGGATTGAATAATGCAAGTTATAATGCCACAAAGCTTACTCCCTTACCAAGATTCAACCATTTTTTTCTTAACTAAATGATTCTCAAACTGTCGCAAGTCTTCAGTTAATTTCTAGAATCTGAAAAAGTTGATTTTGACCATCTTTGCCCCTCCTCTCAATGATTTTGTGGATTCTTGCATGTCCTTACTCCAAACATTTCAAAATGTTCTCCGTGTGGCTGTTTATTTATAAATGAATTAACTTAAATAAAATGAGACGTACAGTTCCTCACCTGCAGTAGCCACATTTCAAGTGTTCATTAACGCAGCATGGGGCTGATAATGACGACATTGCACAGAGCCAACACCCATGTTTACATCATTGCAGAAAGTCCTCTTGGACATGACCTAGAAGCAGGGAACCTAGAATTAGGGTAGAATTCTAGATATGGTTGTTTATCCCTTGTGTCCCTCCAGGCCTGTCCCCTACAACAGCTGCACTGGGGTGGACTCCCTGTGTACATTCTCCCCATTGGCTCGGAGACTGGACAGAGTTGCCATCTATGAGGAATTCCTGTGGCTGACCCAGAATGGCACCCAGCTGCAGAGCTTCACCCTGGACAGGAACAGCATCCTTGTGGATGGTAAGGCTTCCTGGTCGGTGGGGCAGGAGTGGAGGGTTCTAGCCTCCCTACATGGAACCTTTCCTGGATTCGAATCTGAAGGCCTGGGAGTGCTTCAGCATCGAGCTTTCTCAGACTGGCAGGAGGTGGGATAGTCCCAGCCTTTACCAACCATTGAGGAAGAGGAAAAGAAACCCATTGGGGTCTAGGAGGCACTTGCATTCTCTTTGATAGCTCTGTGACCTCAGACTGGTTACTTCCCCTCTCTGGACTTCCCTCTTTTACCTCTGTATTGAAAGCCACGTGGCCAGATGGCTCCAAGCTATGTTTGAACCAGCCTTGGCAGGTGTGGGGGATGGACCTGTTTTCTGATTCACAGGTCTGTATAAAAACAGGCGATGGGATTGACTCGGCTCACAGGCTGTAGTTTGCCAAGTTCTGCTCTAGATCAGCACACAATGATAGAAATGTTCTGTATCCGTGCTGTCCACCATAGTAGCTACACGTGGTTTTTGAGTACTTGAAGTGTGGCTATTGTGATCAGTTTGTATGGTTACTGATGTTCAATGTTATGTAGTACCAGATTTTTTGTGTTATTTAATTAAAATTAATTCTAATTGAAGAAGACACATGTGGTTGCTCCATATTGGACAGCACGTCTATAAAGAGTTGGCATGGGGGGAAGTTGTACAGGTGGGGAAACCTGTCACCCTCCCTCACAAGCCCAGTGGGTGCTGTGTGTCCCTCCTCTCATGCGGTGTGTGTTGTAGTTGGCAATAACATGAATGAATGGGCAATTGAAAATTATAAATTATTAGTTGACAACTGGTCCATCCCTGGGAGTGGTAATCATAGACTTGCTGGAGGAAATTTCATTGTAGGCAAATCCTGGAAACGAATATAAAACAACTCAGTGCAGGATAAGGGAGTGAATGTGTTTCTAGGCAGAGAAGAAAGCATGTAAGTGGGAATTTAGAAGCTTAGAGAGATCCCACGGGCTTGCCACCTGGGACGATCCATTGTCCCCCCGGTCCTGACCATCCTACGATGGCCCAGCCCGACTTCAGCCCTCCTTGCCCAGAGATATGAATTTATTACAGTCTTGTAGTGTTATTATGGCCTTGGATCATTTGGCAGTGTCCTTCCTTCTCAGAGATGCAAGCTGAGAGGGGATGAACAATGTGATTCCTACTTGATCTCAGTGTAAATATGGGCTCAAGGAAGGATGGCAAATGTTAATAATTTATACATCGGAGGGAATACTGTTTTAACTGGATGCATTATATGTTGCTAAACCTAGATGAGTATGTTTATAATACTGTTCTCGTTTTCGGCATGTTAGAAAAGTGTAATTAAAAAGAGTAAAACACAGTCACATGCATCTCCCCATTTCATATTCTCCCCAGGGTATTCTCCCAACAGACATGATGCCTTGTCTGAGAATTCCGGTAAGCCTCAAAGAAGCCCCAGCCCAGGATGGGGAGGAACAACCTCAGAGCTGTGCCTCCCTAGAGAGAACCATGTACACAGGGTCCTGGATGATGAAAGTTGGCCAAGACATGTCCAGGACTGTTGAGGCACAGTGGGGGGACAGCAGGAGCCCTGTGGGTGACAGGAGGTGGCTCACACCTGCCCTTGTCTCCCCAGACCTCCCCTTCTGGGCCATCATCCTCGTCTGCTTGGCAGGACTCCTGGGATTCATCACATGCCTCATCTGCTGTTTCCTGGTAAGCAAGGAATGGTTGCTTGTCTTCTGGCTCTTGGCTTGTAAGAGTTCTTTATATATGATAAATACATGTCCTTTGCTGAGGATAGGTTTTGTACATATTCCTCCCAGACCATGTGTGGCTTGCCTTTTCCTTTTCTTAACAACATCAGTCAAGAGGGAAATGTAAGTGAAAGGCAAATGTAAGTGGAAAACGTCATGAGATACTGCACATGAGAATGGCTAAAACTAAAAAGACTGGCTAAACAAGTGTTGGCAAAGATACAGAGCAACTGGATTGCTCCTATAGTGCTGGTGAAAAATACCTTGCCTGTATCCTTAAAAGTTATATACACCTACCCAGCCATTTCACTGCTAGGAGTGTATCCCAGAGAAATAAGAACATATGTGTCTGCAAAGACTTTATGTAAAGGTCCATAATTACTTTATTTGTAAAACAACCCAGAAGTCCATCCACCGGGGAATGAATAAACAAACCATGGTCTAGTACCCCAGGGGAATACTCTTCCTCAATAAAAAGGACTGGGTTTTAATACATGCAACAATGTGTATAAATCTCAAAGTAATGATGCTGAGTGAAAAGAGCCAGATAAAAATGAGTGTGTAGGAAATTCTAGAAAGTACAAGCTCATCTATAGGGATATAAAGGAAATCAGGGGTTGCCTGGGAATGAGCGTGTTTGCTGATGGCAGGGAAGGAGGAATTGCAAAGGGGCATGAGGACACTGGTGGGGTGGTGGGCATTCCTCATCTTGATTGTGGTGATGGTTTAAGATGTTATAGTCAGTGTGTTTCAGATCTGTCCCTTGGAATATATGCCATTGTCTGTGTGTTGGTTATAACTGAAAGCTACAGGGCGTGTGGGACAGGGAGAGAAGACCTGAATGGGATATCAGAGAAAGTGGTAGAAAAACAGTGTTAAAGGAGAGAGAGGACAAGAGAAAGAAGTGAAATAGGGAAAGGGGAAAAGAAAAGAAAGCATAAGAGAAAACCAGATGGAAGAAAGTAAGCAAGAGACACCGGGAGTATCATGTCTCTGGCCTGGGCCATCTTGGTGTCCTCCGTGCATGGACACCCCATTCTGATGCTCTCACCTGGTCCTCCCAGGTCACCGTCTTCCTGCGGAAGAAGGAGGGAGATTACAAGGTTCAGCAGCCACGCCTGGGCTACTACCTGCCACACCTGGACTTGAGGAAGCTGCCGTGACCAGCTCAGTCTGAAGCCCCCTTCTTCCTGCCAGGGTCCAAAGGAGCTTGGTTGGAACAGAAATAAACCACAGTGGTTGGACCCAGCCTCTGGCTCTTCTTGCCGTGGCCCCTGACTGGCTCACAGGGACCAAGAGAAAAGGTTCCCTCCTTTGTTAAGTCCTGAAGGCAACGGCAACATCTGTCTGTAGTTGCACCTATTTCATCCCTCAGGGACATGGGAGTTGTTGAGACAGGCATAGCCACTGCCATCGCATAAAATACACCGCCCAGCTCCTCAGAGGTTTCCCTCCTGGAGAGCCCAGGAACGCGCCCCGCCCTTGACTCTGTGCCAGCTGTCACCCATCTCAATTCCTCCCTCTCTCCCCACCCCTGAAGCCCTGGTAGCTTCCAGCTCCCCGTACACTGCTTCATTCTCTGAAGCTCCGGTTCTCCAGGGCTTGCAGTTCACTCTGCCTGTGGCTCCTCTCCCCACTCCTTCATCCTCCAGGATGGGAAAGCGGACAGAAAAGAATGTGTTCTGCTGGTGGGAATGTAAACTAGTTCAGCCATTGTGGAATGCAATATGCAGGTGCCTCAAAAAACCAAAAATAGAAATACCATTGACCCGGGAATTCCACTCCTAGGAATTTACCCAAAGAAAACAATTTCTCAGATTCAAAAAGACAGATGCACCCCTATGTTTATCGCAGCACTATTTACAATAGCCAAGAAATGGAAGCAACCTAAGTGTCCATCAGTAGATGAATGGATAAAGAAGATGTGGTACATATACACAATGGAATATTATTCAGCCATAAGAAGAAAACAAATCCTACCATTTGCAACAACATGGATGGAGCTAGAGGGTATTATGCTCAGTGAAATAAGCCAGGCGGAGAAAGACAAGTATCAAATGATTTCCCTCATTTGTGGAGTATAACAACGAAGCAAAACTGAAGGACTGAAACAGCAGCAGACTCACAGACTCCAAGAAGGAACTAGCGGTTACCAAAGGGGAGGGTGGGGGAGGGACCGTGGGGAGGGAGGGAGAAGGGGACTGATTGTAGGGTATCCTGATTGGTGCCCATGGTGTGTGCGGAGGTGGTCACGGGGAAGACAGTGTAGCACAGAGAAGACATATAGTGACTCTGTGGCATCTAACTACACTGATGGACAGTGACTGCAGTGGGGTATGGGGGGGACTCGATAATAAGGGTGAATGTGATAACCACATTGTTTTTCTTGTGAAACCTTCATAAGAGTGTATATCAATGATACATTAATTTTAAAAAATGTTACTGAAAAAAAAAAAGAGTAAGTGTGTTGGAAATGTCTGTGCGACCAACCTTAAGACTCGGAGCAGAAATGACGAGGTGCCCGAGAAACCCGAGTCCCAGGGTGAATACCAAGGAAGGCTCTGGAAAGACAGGGTCTCCTGCAGATGGAAACATCATCAGTGAAATTCAGTGAACAAAGTCAGAGGAAGCCAGACAATCTTTTTTCAGCTTTCTCTGCCCTGAATCCACCCGGAAAGTTTGAGCAAAGGCTCCCCAACAAGCAGCCCAAAGCACCCCCGGCAGGAGGCAAGCTGGCTGGCCCGCCTTGGGTTCGCTACGATAGACGGCATGCTCGCTACAGAGGTTTCAGGTGGTCACAGCTGAACATACTCAAGGGCTAAGACCCAGTATCACCGCAGTGCCCCGCAGGCAGGCCTTTCTGGTGTGAGCTTCACATCCTCAGCCTTAGGCAGTCGTTCTCTGAGAATGCCTTCTCCAAAGATCGTAATAATAATAAGAGCCGTTGTTATTGATGACTTACTGTCTGCTTAGCCGCATGACTGGCAAGCTCTGCGTGCATTATTTCAGTTGTACTCACCATCCTAGACGACTTCAGAGGCTCAGAAATACTGGATAGTTTGACAAGAAAGGAAAAAGTTATTAAGAACCTGAGTTAAATACCTAGCCAGACCGTCTGTCAAAGAAACAGAAATACTTTCTGAAATACACATGTCGACCTCCCTCAGGGCCCCAGTGAAAGAACTGCTAACGGATGGTTCATCAGGGAGAAGTGTGAACCCGGAAAAACACGGGGGAGCCCTGGAGAAAAGAAAAAAAAAATCGGTGTGTCTAAATTAGTGTTCGTTTTAAAACAAGACATCAAAACACATTCTCACTGAAATTCCAGATGGTTGCCACATAGGAGGGTAAAAAAAGAGGAGAATCAATTAAACAATGATTCATTTTTCAGGATATACTATATAAAAAATAATGCTCGTACGATTAACATAACGTGGGGGGGGGCGCGGGGAGAAGACAAGCAGTGACTCTTTAGCATCTCACTGCGCTGATGGACAGTGACTAATGGGGTATGTGGGGGGGACTTGAGAATGGGGGGAGTCTAGTAACCACGGTGTTGATCATGTGATTGTAGATTAATGATACCAAAATTAAAAAATGCAAGTATAAAAAACATAAAAACACACAGATTTAGCACAGAAAAAAAAATAACGCTCTATTGATTTTTGGGAGCTCAGTCTCGGAGTCTGGTCAGTACAGCAGACCGGTAAGGAACGGCAAAAGGGTCTCGGTCACAGCGCAGCTTGACCAGGCAAGCAGACAGGCAGGGGCTTATTGATAGATTAAGGATGCTGAAAACTCTCTGTCCATGAGCTTTCTCCCCAGAGCGGCATGTCTGTCCGCGGAATTAGATGTCCAACATGCATGGACCTTTAACCAGGAGGGAAAGTTTGGCATTTCCTTTCGTGCAACTGTAAATTAAGATGCAACAAAGAATAGCAAAGACCTCCTTTCTCTCACCTAAAGCCCAGCTGCAGACCTCAAAATGAAATAATCATTGATACTGTCTGTCACGTAAAAGAATTTAATAAGAGAAAGGCATTGGTACACATTAAGGCCTCAAGGGCTCCGAGCAAGAAATGCCCATGGACATAGCAAAGAGATTAATGAAATGCCGCGTTCCATCTCCTCTGTGCCATTTTCTCTTTTCTGACATTGTGTGTTTCGGGACGTCCTCCTCCACTGCTCACTTTCTCTGTCTCACTAGCAAGTCTGTCTGCAATCAGCGCCATGGCCAGCCTCTCTCTTGCCAATTTCACTTCCCTTTCCTGTTTCCTGATGTCTTCCGCAGTCACCAGAAATGGTCCGTGGGGGAGCTGCGGGATTCCAAGACCAGCTCCCGGAGTCATGGCTGCCAAATCTGAGGAACAGGCAGGGGCGGATGTGGGGCTGGCCTGCGGAACACCTTCAAGAGCCCCTAGTGGACATTTACCTGTGCACCGAGACACAAGATTTCGCAAGGTGTTGGCAAGATCTGAAGTGCTTAAAGGCTGTCCCGCACTGCTATAGGCCCTGAGTCCCTGCAGACTGTTCTGCCAGTACAGCCGCTGGGGCTTGTCCAAGGCTTCCTCCCACTGATGGTATCGGACCTCATTGCCAGGATGGGATGTGATTCTAGTGACCGGCCTCTTGCCTATGGAGCCGGACATCCTTATAGGGATGGAGATGTTTAAATCAGGCTTCAGTTTGGGGCGCTTCCCACCATCACGTGGCCTCCTCTCTGACATCTTGACCATTATACCTTTTTTCCTCTTATCCTAGAAAAACAAAGAACTTGGATCAAGATGCTGAATGAAGCCTGCCTTCTTAGGACCATTATCTCAGCTGTCTTGTACTCCCACTGTCCTCTGTCCTGGGATAGACTGACCTGTGGTCTAGGTCCTCCTCAAACAGATGTGGACCAGGAACAGAAAGCCCAGGGTCCACTCTCAGGACCTACTCTTTTAATTTCTCTTACTCTCCACCCCACAAGTCTTGGTTCTCCCTCTGAGGACACAGTCCCAAGTCCCACCACTGCTCTGAGTTATTTGACTGTTTGTTTGGTCAACCCATTGGCCACTCAGTTTCCACCGCTCTTTAGAGCTCAAAGCCATCACGAAATCATCACCCGCTGTGCTTGGGACTCGTTCCCATACCCCAGAACTTCCCGTCAACCCAAACGGTCATGGCCAAACATAAATAATTCACACAACACAGAACCCAAGGACACAAAAAAAGAGAAAGCAACAAATTCAGAACCAGACCCCCCACTGCCAATTCCTGAGTTCCAGTTTTTACTCAAACCCGCATACGATACATACCCGTTCCCCAAGATCAGAAATGAGGCCAGATCACCATGGCCTCACCTTCCCTTCTCTTCTCTATTCCTCCCCTTCCTGGATTCCATGGTCTATGACCTCAATAATTCCCTTGGAATAATCCAAAATTCCTTAACCAATCATCATCACATCTGCCTTGTGAAACTTCTAACCTGGGAGACCCCAGCGATCTGTCGGGCTAAAGCTACCACTGGGTTTAGGATAATGCTGGGTAGGAAAAAAAAAAAAACAGACAACGTGATATTTGGATGCCAGCATAAATCCAAAATATTCTGTATCCACTGGGAGGCACTGCAGTCCCTGGACATTTGACTTCATTTTATGTGTTGGCATGTTTGTTTCTTGATTCTTCCTAAAGCCTGTTTCAGATTTTCTCCACTTTTCTTTTTCCTTCTGCATATCCAATGCCCCTTTGCTTGTCTGACATTTCACAGAGAAATGGCTTCGAACTGGATTGAAGTACTACTGGGTTTGTTGCCAAATCTGCAAATATCTTTGTTAAGTTTCCATTGTTTCCAAATTTCCTATGGCTCTCTTTTAAAGAGATTTCTTTTAGCCTCTGATGGTGACCTGGGGCTTTGGGCTGGGGAGGAGGGCACAGCAGAACCCAGCATGTCGCTGCACATCCTTGGGTTCCCACGGGCGGGCTGAGGTCTGAGGTCTTCCTGTTCTGCAGGATAGGAAAGGATGGGATCCCAGGACAGACACGCAGGGGTCAGGAGTGGGGAGGGGCTGTCCCCTGGACAGGCAGGGACAGGCAGAGGGGCCCACACAAGGGTGCCATGGGAGGGCAGTGTGGCAGGAAAGGGCAGGCCTCTCACTCTGCCACCCAGTGGCCTCCCCAGGGCCATCTGTCCCAAAGTGAGCCCCTAGCTGGGACAGGATAGGCACCATTTCTGGGAGGCCCTGCATGTTCCCAGCTTCAGACAACAGCTGACCTTCATCCGTGTCAGCCTGCCTTCATCTAACCTGGAGGGCCAGGTCCACCTCCTCTGGGTCCAGCTGGAACATCTGGGGCCCACTGAGGCAGAGCTGGAAGGCGGAGGGGCTGCAGCCAGGAGACCAGCTAGGGTGGGCTTCACAGGCTGGGGTTCCCTTAAAGGCAGTGCGGTCTTTCCTGTTATTGGCAAAGCACGGGGAATCAGCCCCAGGGTGACCCTTTCTCTGTGTCCTGCTCCAGAACCACGTCGGCAGATGCAGCTGGCTCGAGATACAGGAAGGGCCGGCTGTGTGGCTAAAACCAGTTCAGGTGCTCCGTACACCTGTGCTGGAGCTGGGTCCGGTGTCACCTGCTTCAGCCCCTGCAGAGCCGGAGGAGAGCCCAGCAGTGGCCTCAGTCCCAGTACCAGGCCCCGAGCTGGAGCCCCCTGGGCCCTCGGGCCTGGGGCCCATAGCACCTGCAGGAATGGCACTGGGCCTCGCAGAGCCAGAGCAGGGCCCGGAGCCCACCAGCCTCTGTGCTGTGAGCACTGGGTGTAGGGAAGGCCCCCACCCACTTCCCTTACTGTTCTATGAAACAGCTGCCCACTGCTTCACCCCAGGTATGTCTGGCCTTGAGAAACCTGTTGTGCCCATGAGAAAAGAGCTAGATAAGGGCATTGAAGGCCAGGTGCCCCCGCCAGGAGGGCTTTGCAGGACAGCCAGCAGCTGAGGATAAGCCCTGGTTCCAGCAGCCCAGGCCCTTCCTGATGGCCCAGCATCCAGGAAAGTCATTCCCTCTGGTGGACATCGGCTTTCCCTCCCAACGAGAAAGAGAGACACCAGGGCCCAGGGCTGGGCCCAGGGCTGGTCCCAAGGCTGGGCCCAGGGCTGGTCCCAAGGCTGGGAGGTGGTCACTGGGGTTGGGAGGGTATCTCCTGCAGGACTGTGGCTCCTGAGAGCAGACCCAGCCTATGGCAACAGTCAGTAAGTCTTGTGCCCACCCGATGGCAGAGAGGTACAATTGGTGGCATCTTTAGGTGTCCACTGGCCAACAGTGCTCTGGACAAGAGTCACCCTAAAAAGTCACCCCAAAGAGCCCCATGTTTGCAGGGAGTGTCACATGTCATGTGAGATTTCTTTTTTTTTTTTTTACGTTCATGTAAATTTAACTACTGTAACTCCAGCTGGAGGGGGTTCCCAGCTCCAGGCAGGTTCACTCTGGATTCAGTGAGACCAAATAACAACAGTGGAATGTTAGGGGTAAAAGGGTTTATACCAAGCTTTAGAAATTCTCATGGCGACAGGTTGAGGGCTAGAATCATGTCTGCATCCAGCAGGTCTGCAACCTGCAATTAGCCTCAGCCTTCACCTCCGGGCGGGGGTCGGGACCCCTGGGCTCCTGGCCAGCAGGTGTGTAAGCCCGTGCCTGCACAGTAGGCCAATTACATCATCAAGTGGATTAGGGTCAGGTGAGGAACCTGGCCACAGTGACTTCCATTTTCCCTACAACTACTTAGGCACACCCACACTGAAACTTATTCATAACAGAGTAAGGAAGAAACAGAACCGTCAAATGCCTGCGCTTGCCGCTGCTTCCCTTGCCGTGGCTGGGGTGATAACCACCTATCTGGTTTGGCCATTTCCTGCCACCTTTGCGCTAGCAAGCACCTGAGCTGGTCAGGGCCCTCTGTCTGTCTGGGGAAGCGAAACTTCATTTCTGAAGGGTCTGGCCCTCAGCCAGCCTGCCACATGCACTGTCTACATGCCAACACTTAAACAAGGCAGCTAGAAATGAGCCTCTGAGCATCCGTTCCTGATCCCATTCACTCTCAGTGCCTGCAGAGGTAGCCGCGCTCTGAGATTTAGCCATGTTTACTCTCTTCCCCAAGCTGAACTGTCTTGCTGGTGGGTTTCAGCCCTGGGCAAGTTTACTGTGGATTCACTGAGATGGAGGAATGACAATTGAACATTCTTGGGGCTTGTTCTCCCGGCGATAGGTCAAGCACTCGAATTACATCTGCACCCAACAGTCTGCAGGTGTGTAATTCTCCTTGTCTCTGCCTCTGCCCAGGGCACTGGGTACAGCTTTCTTTACGGTGACTCGGTCAACAATAGCTTATTGCCTACGGGTGTGGAAGCGGTAGCCTAGCAGCAGGCCAGTTACATCATCCAGTAGTTTAGGTTTAGGTAAGGATCCTGGCCACGGGGATTTCAATTTTGACCACGGGGACAATGATATTTTTAGTGTTTTTGTTTTTGACTTTGTGGGGAAAACGAAACACTTTGAGAATTTCAAGACTTGGTTTGTGTCATAAGTAAAAGGACAGTGTTTATAAATATTCCATGCATGCCTGAAAATGACATGCAATATGCACTTGTCGGGTGCAAGGTCTGTCGTTCTGTTAGTTGCAGAGAAATTTAGAATCGCCTCTCTTCCTTTGAATCAGCCCGTACAAACACTAATGAAGTGAGTCTCTTTTTCCTACTAATGTCCTTTAAGGTGAAATCTTTTTTGTCTGATATTAATATGTGTAAACAAGTTTGCTTTCGGGTAATACACATCTGATTAGTTCTTTGAAACCCACAAATAGCAACAGAAGCAGATACACTTTTTTTCAAAAAAAAGTTTTTCCAGCTTTATTGAGATAATTGACTCATAACATTCTATAAGTTTAAAGCGTACAATAGAATGGTTTCATAGCTGTGTATATATGGTGAAATGATTGCCACCATAAGTTAATCACCGCAGTTACAACCTCGGTCTCTTCCAGAACTTGCATAGCTTCAATTTTTACATTTGTATCTAAGTTGATAACTATTCCACAGAGACCAACTATTGCGTCCAGCACAATTTTTTTAACCTTTTTTTCCCTTTACTGACATAGTATATCATCCACACTTACTATGAAAACTTTTTCAATTACGGAGATAATGTGCCAGAGTCTTACAGTGAACATGACTGTTAAGACTGAATTCTGTCCCCCCGCATGCATGCCGAAGCCTCGGAATGTGACTGTATTTGGAGGTGGGGCCCTTAAAGAAGTAATACGATGAGGCCATTAGGGTGGGCCATGTCCTCATAAGAGGTTAGGGCAGAACACACATGCGCGGAGGGACGACCATGTGAAGGGCAGCAAGAAGGTGGTCATCTGCAAGCCAAGGAGAGAAACCTCAGGAGAAACCAACCCTGCCGGCACGTTGATCTTGGACCTCCAACCTCCGGAAACTTCAAGAAAACACATTTCTATTGTTTACGCTCACCAGGCTGTGGTATTTGGTGCGGGCATCCAGATGAACTACTATAAGCCACCACCTAGTTTTACCACCTCATCCCTCTCTCATCCATCAATCCGTATTTTTTTATGCATGCTGAGGTAGTTTGCAGACAGCAGTAGGCTCTAGTATGAATTAAGAGCTCAAAATGTGATGGGAGCTGGAAGATTTCCCAAGGCGTTCCACTGAAAAGCTAGCCGTTTCATTCCTCTCCAGGTGGACCTCTCCCCAGGAACGCCTGAGTGGCGTGGCATGGCAGATGGGTCGCCCTAGAGAGGGAGCGACTTAGGGGACTGAGAAGGAAGCTCCGGAGTGTTTTATGACACGACCTCAGATGAGGCACACCGTTATCGCTGCAGCACTGTGTCCACATGAATCATGTGTGAGTCCGTGTGGGAGGAGACTGCACAGGGCATGAGTACCAGATGGCAAGGACCCCTGATGGCCATCTGGAGGTGAGACAATGCACCCACCTTTTGTTCAGGCCACCTTTCTCCATCCGCCCAGAATCTATTCTGCCCGTGCCGGCTGGAGAGCCTGGCTTCAATGTCGCCGTTTGGAGCCTCATGAATTCGTGGCTGAAATGGAGACAAACGAGGTCTCTCCCTTCTCTACCCCTCTCGGCCTTGTCTCCAGCTCCAGGCTTCCATGTCCACGGATGCCCTTTGGGCAGATATTCAGAGGGTCAACGGGGAACGCAGCAGAGAACAGGGGTCTGCTCGGGCAAGAAGTGCTGGGGGAAGATCTGCTTCCCAAATTCCTGTCCTATAATGGGCGCTTGGGGTATCTGCTGGCTTGTCAGGACTACCGTGACCTGCCTTATTCTGAGACTGGGGTCAACATTCTCCTGGGCAGGGCACACTTGGTTCAGTGGGGCTCCATCTATCTACTATGACTTGCTGATGGGTTATCTATCTGTATTGCAAGAGGAGGCTGAAATGTTGCCTGATGGAGCTCAGACTGCTTTTTATTTGGGGTCAGGAGGTCACTATAGTCACAGTCATCTCGTGTTGGCAAAGATGTGAGGGATTGCCGTCGCAGGCTCACCCCTTCGTCTGGTTTAGGGTGCTGCTTGCTGATGCTTCTGTTGACTTCTTATTTTGTGATAATGGGAAGAGAGTTCATTTTCTGGGGATCTGACATTTATGTTGGGAGAACCTGGTGGGTTACGTGTTGAGACTCTGACCACCGCTTGTCTTGGGGAGACTCATCTCTCTGGCCTTGGGCCGTCGGAGGGGACAACCGGGGGTGCGTACTGGGCAGCAACGGGACGTCATCTCTGGGTTGACTTTCTTCTTTAGGGGGTTTCACATTGCCTCTTGGGGTTTCTATCATCTCTCATCTTAGAGGGATCTGGGGCTCACCTGAAGTATCCGTTGCCTGATGGCATCCCCATGATGGAGGGGGAATTGGGGACCTGAGGCCAGAGTTCCCGCTGTCTCTGGTGCTGGGGGACTGGAATGTCGGTGCCTGTGGGCAGGGGGCTCCCATTTTTCAAGTGTCGGAGTGACAGGGAGGGGTCCATTGTCTCTCATGGGGGGAGAGGCCGGGGGCAATATGAACTGCATGGGATTCCACGCATCTCTAGCCAGGAGGGGTGGGAGTCTCTTTATATAGCTCGTGTTTTAGAGTTTTGTTTTGGTTGGGGGCGGACAGGAAGTCACTTTCAGGGTCTTCCCTTGTCTGTACTGCTGAGTCCCTGGACTGAGGGTCCCTAGTGTCTAGTGTGGAGGAGCAGCTGAGGGAGTCACTCAGGAGGTCGTTTCTAGAAAAAGTGATGGTAGGGGAGGGGGGTGATTCATGAGTCCCGTCATTTCTAGTTCTGGTGGAACAGGGGTCCTGCTTGCTCAGACCCCATGATTTGGAGATGACAGATGCCACCGGAGGTCCCGGGACCTCTAGCATTGCAGGGGAACGGTGTTCCTGGCTAGGGCTCTGTCAGCACCACTGCTGGATGTGTATTATGAGCATGACTTGGGGGGCTCTCATGAACCCCCAGCTCTGGGGGGAGGGCCGACTGGGGGTGGGGTCTCTTGCAGTGGCTTCCCTCATGTTGTGTTTTAGGGGCTATAAGTCCAGTGTATTTTTATAAGCATTTTATTTTGAAGAAGTTTAGACTTACATAGTTGTAAAACTCCAGGCTGTTTTATACGATCAAGAGTCATTTATATTTACTTACATTTTGTTTCCTGATCATCTTTCCTGGAGTTACATGTGTCTGCAGGGACTCACCCTCCTTCAGCCTGAAGTAAGAGTTCTGCTGTTGACTCTTTCAGCACTTGCTTTTTTTTTTTTTTAAACCCCTGTTGGAACACATCTTCAATGTGTCTGCATTTTCAAAGAACATTTCTCTTGGGTCGTAAAATCTTAGACGAACAGGCAGTTTTCCTTCCACTCGGCCCTTTAGACGCCAGGTGTCATTCATCGTCCTCTTGCTCCCGTAGTTTCTTTTGAAAAGACATCAGTCTTACTGCCGTTTGAGAGCAATGTTGTCTTTTCCTTTGGTTAAAGATTTGAAATTTGTCCTTCCTTTTCTACGATTTGACGTTTTCTCCGTTTTCCTGAATGTATTGTTCCATTATTTTGAAGTCCACGCCTGCTAACCCCAGTATCTGGATTGTCTCTGGGTCTGCTCCTGTTGATTTATATTTCATAATTGAGAACATTTTCCTGTTGCTTTGCATGTCTAGGATCCTTCTTGTGTGCTGAATCTTGTGACTAATACTTTGTAGAGGCTCTTAATCATGTAACCTTCCTCTAAAGATTAGGTTTTGTCATGGTGGGAAGTTATAGTAGTAATGGACTGCCTTGAACCTATGAAGGCTGCATTTTAGACTCCAGAAGGAACAACCAATTTCAGTTTTGCATTGGCTTTTAAAAGGTAGTCCTTACTCTTAATGCATGGTGCTTCCTCTCAGGGTGTGACATTCCTTGGATCGTAATTGGAACCCAGGGTTGTTTTTCTTTTAACCAAGGTCATTCCCTCCCAGATGAGTCCAAACACCAACCTCCATCTCTCTGAAATTCCTGTACAACCCTTCAGCACCTCAAGTTATTCTGGTAATTATTCTCTTCTAAGCTCCCTAGTCTTCCCCTATATACACGCACTTAGGGGTTACTTAAGGACCTGAGGGGAATTTTTAGGCACAGTTTTGGGGCTTCTTGTCAACCTTTCTTTTCCATTAGAAGATCCTTCAGAGGTATTTCAGGATCAGGTTGTATTTTCCCTACACCATCCCTGGAATCAACCACTTCTCCAAAGAACACTGTTTTTTTTCTTTTTTACAATGGTATTTTAGAAACCAAGGTCTAGATGGACAGTAGGTATTATGTGTTACTGAGCTGACAGGCCTTGGAAACATATAAATGGATACTATCCTATGCATATACACTCCACCCACCCACCCATCCATCCATCCATCCATCCATCCACCCAAAAGCATGGGTTCATACTGGTACCTCCCATTCCATTCCACCACCACAGGGATCACATTCTAGCCTGTATGTGGCCTCTGACAGTGAGAAACTGGCTTTCATTATCTACATTGTATTTACTTAGTTGTTTGACTCTAGTAAACACGTAGTTTCAGAATTGGCTAATCCATCTATGTAACCTATACTCCTATTAAGATCTAAAACACCCTCCTTACCCCCTGGAAGTTCCTTCATGTCCCTTCCCAGACAATCCCTGCTCCTGCCTAACCCCTCCCACACAACCTGAGCTTAGATGCCGTCACTGCTCTTCCTCTCCTATCACAGATTTTTGGCCTGTTCTTGAAATGCACACAGACAGAATTGTACAATATTTACTTTTTGTGTGGCTTATTTTGTTCAGTATATTACAATCAATTTTAGTCCATTCATAACAAAAGGTGAAACATATAGTTTCCTATATACCAGGAGGTCTCATAAGTGCTTTATGTACATTAACTGATTCCTAAATACTGTTCACCACTCTGCAAGTAGCCCCTTCAAGAAACTCCACTTGAATTGTCCTAGTCTGAGTGAGTCTGTTGTCTCCTGCCTGAACTCTAATACGCCAACTCACTGAAAGGAAAAGGAAAAGCCCTACTGGTGACATGCAAAACCCAGTTAGATCAGGATCCAGCAAGCCTCTGACCACATCCTTTGCATGCCAAGACTGCTCTGGCCACACAAACTCACGTGAGTCACTGTCTCAACTCAGTAAGGTCTCTGCCCCTCAATTAAGAGGTTTTTCCTTCCTGATTTATACAAAATAGCAAGATCCCAACTCCTTTTAACTATCTGACAATGCTTTACTCTTCCACAAAAATCTTATATTTTCCTTGATTTTCCTGTAATTTGTACTTCCCATACCAGAATGCTTCAATAGCAAAACTTGAGATTCATTCATTGCTATAGATACTAGCATCTCAAACAGTGTTTGGCATATAGAATATACCTATAAATTGGCTAGGAGATAAGATTGCACAGACTGTCTGGGTTCAAATCTGACTTCTAACATTTACTAGCCAGTAAACTCAGGCAGGTGACATAAGTGTATCATGCCAGTTTTCTCATCTGTAAAATGGGGACAATAAAAGCACGTATTTCTTAAGCTTATATTGATTATTTAATAATTTAGTACTTGTAAGGCATTCAGAAGAGTGCCTGGTGTATGGGAAGGGCTATATAAATGCTTGATAATTTATTAATATATCAAAATACTTCACTACAAATAAATATGGTCCCTACATAAAAAGGAAAAATTCACTAAAAAAACTAATCCTGTGTGTAGTTACATGAAAATATATAAAGAAAAAAATGACAGAATAGCAAAAAAAAAAAGTTATTCCACATCCATGGCAGAAAGCTTTAATATCTATTGCTAAATAAGTTTGAAGACAAAAATCTTATGTACATACTAGATCTGAACACACAATTACCTTAAGTTAATGGGCATATACTCCATGTAAAAATTAGAAACTACACATTGTTTTCAAAGAAACTGAAGCATTTATAAAATCCAACTAACAAATAGGTTTACCAGTTAGATATCACATCCCCCTTGACATTAACAGACCACTGCCTCAAAAACCCCCCAAAATCACTTTGGCATCAACAGCTAGAGGTTACTTTCAATCACATGAGGAAAAGTCTAAGGGTGAGAGGTCCGGAACTGGTACAGCCAATCACAGGCTTGTGGGGAACCCTTATCACTAGGATTTTTCATCACACTGCTTTTTCTCATCATGACCAAAATACAGCTCTTCCGACTCCAGGCCTTGGGTCCACTTTCAAGAGAAAGAATAAGTAAGTGAACAAGCTGGAAGACACTCCCCTACTGACTTCTACCTACTTCTCATGCCCGCAGATAGCACACCACCATTCTGGGCTTCAGGGAAGCCCTGTAGATTGGGTATTTTCAATACTAACCGTTGACAACTTGAACAAAATAATTGTTTTGAGTAAGGGAGAATGGACCCTGCGAAAGAAGCTAAACAAAACTGCCGTACTAGGACAGAAAGATAAAGAATCAACATCATAAAATCCACTTCCTTGACAAAAATGTCATTAAGTTTTTAAAAGCTATGTAAATTATTAAGTCATTTCCACTCTGATAAACTCATTCAGGAAATATTCAGAAATACCTTTTCAAATATGCTAGGCACTGATATTTTTAAAGAGGAAATCATAGTAAACACAGTACATAACAAAAACTATGGGACACAATTTCAGGTTTATTTTAGGGTAAGGCTATAGCCATAAATGTTTACATTAAAACAAAAGACTGAAAATCTATGAGTTAGTGGCTCAACCTAAGGATGAGATATGGATAAAGGTAAACCCACTCTTGTAGCATTTACTTTCCATTGCAAGTTTAAATTATTTTGTGATCACTCAGTAAACAGCTGAAGTATCCTCATATTTATTACGTTTCTAGGGTTTCCTTCCACTGTCGAGTTCACACGAGTCAACAAAAACAAGAATCACTGAAGATCTTCCAAAATTAATACACTCTCAAGCATTTGCATCCAGGGAGAATTTCATATTTTTCCTAATGTCGGAGTCTTTGTTACAGGCTTTCTCTCTTTCTTTAGGTTCACATGTTTCTTTGCTGTGAGTTCTCACAGTTTCCTAAGGAATGTGGGAAAAATGAGAGGCTTTCCAGTATTGATGACACTTAATGGAACTTTCCAGAATCAATCATGTCTCTTAAAAATTGAGACAACATTCAAGGCTTCCCAGAGCAAGTGCAGAGTATCTCACCTTTGCTCAGTAAGGGGAATGCTTGTGCTGTAGGGTTTTCCACATTCCCTATACAAGTGCTCCTCTGGACGGATTTCTCAGTGTGTGCTTTGAGGGATGAGTGTCCCTGAAGGCTTCTGCATTCTGATATTCACAAGGGTTTCCCCTTAGCATTAATGGTCACATGACTCCCTAGAGATACCACTCGTTTCCCTATAGCCACTGCCTTCTTTCATTTCTCCCCATATGCAGTCTTTTGCGTACATGAGGTTCAGTTTGAACTGGAAGAAGCTTACTACAAAGATTGCACTTAGGAGGTTTCTCTTGAGTGAATGAACATGAGAGTAACTGAATGCTACTTCATATCAAATAGACTGAAAGGATGAGGGTCTGAAGGATTTTCTTCACTGTTTTCACAACAAGCTTCTCAAGTGCTTCCCAATGACTTGTCTCCAGGTACACACACCGAGTTTCTCCCTCTGTTGCATCAGGAGTGGTCTGCATGACCAATGCAGTACCGAAGTGCTATGTACTTCTACGGCTAGGTCACAAAAGACATGTGCCTTCTGCATTAGCTCCCTCTAGCTCCAGCTCTTTGAGTGGAACCTGCCGCTACATCATAAAGATACCTAGCCCCGCGGAGAGTGAGGTAAGGGAGGTTCCCTGCCAACAACAAGCACTAACTTGCCAGGCATGCTGAGTTAGCCATTTTGGACGTGGACTCTTCAGGGCCAAAGACGAAGATGACTGTTGCTCCAGTTGACATCTTGACCCCAGCCTCATGAAAGATCCTGGGCCACAACTGCACGGTGAAGCCGCTTCCAAACTGCTGACCTACAGAAACCGTGATCTAATAAATACACGTTGCTCGAAGCCATTATGTTTTGGAGGAACATTTGTTACGTGGCAACAGATGACTCGCACGTTAAGCGACAAGTTACTGCCAGTTGTCTGAGGGATACAACGTCATCGAATGCGTTCCCAGTTAGTGTGCTCATATCCACCTATTATGTATTCTCTTGTGCACAGAAAGGTAAGAGTTAGTGGTGAAAGATTTTCCACAATGATTACATTCGTAGGGCTTTTCTCCAGTGTGGGTTCTCACATGTTTCTTAACAGCTGAGAGATTGTTAAAGGCTTTCCCACAGTCACTGCATTCATAGGGTTTCTCCCCGGTGTGAATTCTCTTGTGCACAGTCAGGGAAAAGCTACTGCTGAAGGACTTGCCGCACTGATCGCACGCGTAGGGCTTCTCCCCAGTGTGAGTTCTCATGTGCTGGGTCAGATACGAGCTCTTCCTGAAAGTTTTCCCACAGTCCTGGCACCCGTACGGTTTCTCTCCCGTATGGA
The DNA here is from genome assembly GCA_032199065.1 of Smutsia gigantea. Taxonomy (NCBI): domain Eukaryota; kingdom Metazoa; phylum Chordata; class Mammalia; order Pholidota; family Manidae; genus Smutsia; species Smutsia gigantea. Next base: position 139,887 of record JAVSCE010022030.1, on the reverse strand, counting down.
TACTGTTGTGTCCAGTGAGGGAGGACCTTGTGCTAAAGGCCTTGCCGCACTGAACACATTCATGGTGATTCTCTCTTGTGTGAATTCTCTTGTGGCTTTTGAGGTTGCAGCTGGTGCGGAAGACATGGGAACACTGGTTACATTCGTAAGGTTTCTCCCCCGTGTGAATCCGCACATGCAGTCTCAGGGACGAGGGGTCATTGAAGGCTTTCCCGCAGTCACCGCACTCATAGGGCTTCTCCCCATTGTGAATCCTCTTATGAATGGTCAGATACGACCGGCTGCTGAAGGACTTCCCACACTGATTGCAGTCATAGGGTTTCTCACCAGTATGAATTCTCTTGTGCTGAGTAAGGTTGGATTTTGTGCTGAAGACTTTAAAACACTGATTACATTCATTGAGTTTCACTCCAAGATGACTTCTCTCCTGTTGACCAAGATATGAATGATAACTATAAATTACGGTATTTTTACTATTCAATGCTGGCACATGAATTCTCTCTCCCAGGGATTCAGTTACATTATTATCATTGACATTTTGGCTACTTTCAGTGCTTGTGTATGGCTTGTGCCCCGTCTGAGCTCTTAGATGTCAACAAAGATGGATGCTTGGCCGTGGTTCTTACCACATTCACAGAGCATTTTCTGATCAATTTAAGACCACCTTATATATCAAGAGTCAATGTCTTAGTCACATTTGAGATTTAGTTGCAAAAACTTTCAGTGAAGAAACAAGTTTGGAGCTAACATAGGTTTCTCCAAATTCACGAGACATCCTATTGTCACCTGTAAATGATACTTTCCTGTAAAAACTCTCCTATCCAAACAAAACAGCAGCAGACTCACAGACTCCAAGAAGGGACTAGCGGTTACCAAAGGGGAGGGGTGGGGGAGGGCGGGTGGGGAGGGAGGGGAACAGAATTGAGGGGTATTAGGATTGGCACACATGGTGTGGGGGGGGGGGTCACGGGGAAGACAGTGTAGCACAGAGAAGACAAGTAGTGACTATGGCATCTTACTTCCCTGATAGACAGTGACTTCAATGGGTGTGGGGGGAACTTGATAATATGGGTGAATGTAAGTAACTACAATGTTTTTCATTTGAAACCTTCATAACAGTGTGTATCAATGATACCTTAATAAAAAAAATAAAAGATAAATAAAAATAAAAACTCTCCTGTCCATTTCGTGGTTTTTCTAACTTTAGGAATTCTCCCGCTGTGAAAAGCTAGAAATCATCCATGTTAGTCTTACCGCTTTTACACCATTAGGATGTTCTTTCCTAAGAACATGCTTCTTAGGAGTTAACCATTTGGCTTTAAGTACAGTCCCCAAACCTGGAACAAATTGAAAAGAAGTTTAAATTGGAGCAAAGAAATAGGACAGTGCACATATGAGTACAGCAGACTCTGGGGGATTAGGGTTTTTGAGGAAGTCTGAAGTGAATGGCGTATGAGTATGATAATTGTAGGTGTTAAAAAATGATTCAAAAAAGATTAAAATTGATCAGAGATTTACAAAAGAAGGAATTATCAGGAATGCAAAGTAGAAAGGCACTAGACAAAGAGGTCATATGACACTTAAATTTCAAAAAGAAAAAAGAGACATGTCTGTTTTCCTCCAAGTCTGAAGTAAAGTTAAGAGATTTTGAACACAAAACTGAAGAGGGAGGAAAGAAGGCACATGAGGAAAATTCGTACCAAATATTCTTGGCCATCTCTGTCAAAAAAAAAAAAGAGGGGTATTTAACAAAGCTCCCTGATTGGCATTTCTTGATGTAATCCCCCCACACCCAGAATCAGCAGCTCAGAGCTATTCCTCACAAAGGCTTGCACCCACTTGGTGCTCACCTGGACAGGAACCTGGGAGAGTTCCTCTCTCCGCTGTCATCACCTTGTGTTCTTGCTCCAGCTGGGAGATCAGACTGGGCTTATCAACATGGTACCCTGTTCACAGAGAAAAGACACATGAGGTAGGGGGGCTCTGCAGGTGACAAGTGACTCCATGAAACCGAATCTGACAATTCTGAACATGGGCACGTGTGACACCTAAACCCTAATGAATACAGTAACTCACAAGCATCCTCACGAGATATCCAGGTGACAGGTCACAAATGGTCCCAAAGCCCTTGCCCACGTCAGAAGCATTAGCGCTTTTAACCACAGAGAATACAGTCAGAGTAAAGAACAGATGTCCAGTTCACAGGAAAGGCATCAGACAGAGAGCTTCATCGGGTGGGGACTACCTCTGCCTCACTCACCACTGTATCCCTAAACCCAGCACAGACCCAGGGACATGGAAGTGCTTCAGAAAGACTTGCAAAAACCCCAAAACACAGAATCCAAAGTCCATCCCTCTACAAAAACAGAGAGTAAACTAGTAGAAACCATCAAAGTCAACTGGACCACACTCTGGAAACCAGCTGACACTAACTGACCCTTGTCTCATCCTCTACTCCCTGCTTTGGCTGTGACCTTGAAGACAAGGGCCCACATTCCAAGCACTGGGGGAGGATGGACCTTCCTCTCAAGGAATGTTGACTGTTCGTTTTGACCTTTGTGAAGGTTTGGCTCAAAAGGCTTGCCTCTATGGATTTAATCCAAAACTCTCCAAGAGCTGAGCTGGCTTCCCAGTGGGCATGTGCTGAAGACATTTAAATGCAAAGATATTAGCTGCCGCTGCCACCTGAAGCAAGCAAAAAAAACCAGAAGAAAACAAAAGACTAAACAGCTTGGGAGGAAAAGTGTGGCATATGATGTTTAGGGGAATTTTTGAAAAGCTCCCTGTAGTCCTTTGAATCTAGAAAGCCATGTGCTTACCCAGGGTTGGGCACATGCTCAAAACCAGCTTTCGTGAGTCAAAGGACATTATCAAGAAATCGAAAAGACCTCACGGAATGGGAGAAATTATGTGCACATCATGGTAAGGGCCTAGTATTCGGACTGTAACAAAATTTGGCAACCCAAGAGCAAAAGATAAACAACTGACTTTAAAAGTGGGCAAAGGACTTGAACTGACTTTTCTCCAAAGATATACTAATTGCCAACAAGGCTTGGCCATGAAAAAATGCCCAGTGTCACTGGTCATGAGGGAAATGCAAATCAAGATGAGACAGCACTTCACGCCCGGGAGGATGGCTACAATCAAAAGGACAAATGTTGGGAAGATGTGGAGAAACTGGAACCCTCGTATGCTGGTGCAGCTGCTATGGAAAACAGTTCAGTGGTTCCTCTAAATAAAAGCTGAACAAAGTAAGATGTGACCCAGTGATTCCACTCCTAGGTATACACCCAAGAGCACTGAAAACTGATGTTTAAACAAAAACTTGTACACAAATATTCACAGCAGCATTACTATAACTGTCAGTAAGTGGAAATGCCCTAAATGTTTATCAACCAATGAAGGGATAAATCACATGTGGTATATCCATAAAATGGGACATTATTCGGGCACAAAAAGGAATAAAGGACTCATACATGTGACAAAGTGGCTACACGTTTAAACACACTGTGTTGCCTGAAAGAGCCAGACACAAAAGAGCATGTGTTTTCTGATTACGATGGTAAGAAATGTTCTCAATAGGCGAATCCGTACGACCCAGAATAAACAGTGGTTGCCAGCAGTGGGGAAGGTACCACTTAATGCATACAGGTTTCTTTTAGGAGCAGTGCAAATATTCTGGAATTAGGTAGTGGTGATGGTTACACACACTGGGATTACATTAAAAACCACTAAACTGTACATTTTAAAATGGTTAAAATGGTGAATTTTATGTTATGTGAGTATTACATCCATTATAAAAAAGGGAAAAGGTCTTGCTGCGTGAGCCACGATATAGATGCAGAAATTGCATCGCGCTTACCAAGTGACGCCAGGTTCCTGCGATTCTCCTGCATCACATCTTGGTACAGCGTCCTCTGAGAACGGTCCAGCAGTGCCCACTCCTCCTGGGTGAACTCCACGGCCACATCCTCCAAGGTCACTAAGTCCTAAACCATCACAAACATCAGGCTTGGCCAAGGGCCACCCCCACCAAAGCTGACAGTAGAAGGGCTGAGGGTGACAGGGACAAGGACATGGCATCAAAAACAGAAGCTGGCAGGCAAGGTCTGGGCTCAACCCCCAGTGCTCATCTCCTGTCTGGACACCCAATCCCGAGACTAGACACACCTCTAATATTTGGTGATTTTCTTTTTCTAATACAATCTAACTTCCTTCAGTCTCCAAGGTTGACCACAGGCCTGGGACACTGCAGAACTCAGAGAAATGCTTGCTTAATATATGAATGCGCACCCATTGATTATCACTAACTGCATAAATGCAGGACACAGCCATATCTGTCCTTAGCTTCCCCTTAAAGCTCTCAGCAGCAGGACTTCTGGGAAGATGGCGGCATGAGTAGGGCGGCGGAAATCTCCTCCCAAAACCATATATATTTGTGAAAATACAAAAAATACAACTATTCCTAAAAAGAGACCAGAAGATACAGTACAACAGCCAGGCTACAGCTACATCTGCGAGAACTCAGCGCCTCATTAAGCAGGTAAGATACAAAGCCGTGACCCGGTGCGACCCGAGCACTCCCCCCACCCCAGCGCAGAATCAGAGCGGGGAGGGAGCGGAAGCACAGGACTCCTAATTAACCAGCCCTGGTGATCTGCACCGGGAGCAGACACACATCGTCTGGTGTATCGGAGATTAGAGAAACGGAAGGGCAGGATCTGAGACGGAGACTGCAAGCGGGTCCCCACACCGGCTCCCCTGGGACAAAAGAAAAGCGGGCGCTTTCTTAGAAGTCTTAAAGAGACAAAGGCCCAACAGCGGAACAAAATCATCCCAGCGCACTCAGCCCAGCAGGCTGGGAATCTTGAGGAACTTCGGGCCCCCTAACCGGCTGCCGGGTAAAGCAGCCCCAAAGCCCCTCACAGAGATAAGCAGCCTGCCATTCGTTCCCCCCAGCGGGCCCTGCGGCGGATCCGCCACAGCTGCGGAACCACTGGGAGAGTGGCACCGCCCACAACAACCACACAGAACCTCTTCCCGGCAGGTGCGCGGCTAACCAGGAAGGGCCGCAGAAGCCAGACCAAGGGCTGAAAGCCACCAAAGGGTGCAGAACGCACCCAGCGTAGCTGCAAACCCCCGCCGTGCTCTAGGCTAGCCTGAGAGCGACCCGTCCATGGCAGTTTGGGGATTATCCCAGAGACTGCCTCCCAGTGTGCGGGTAACTGGCACAGACTGCAGAGAAGGGCAAGGAGAACAACAAGCAGGAAGGGACTTTGTTCTCCCATCTGACACACGTGTCACTTGCCTGCGACCACTTCTATCGACATGAAAAGACAGAAGAGTACGGTCCAGTCAAGACTCACCCAGACAACCCCAGAGAGAGGGCCGGGGGGGTGGGGGTGGGGGGATAGATTTAAACAATATTCCTGAAAAAGAATTCAGAATAAAAGTCATAACCATGTGGATGGATCTACAGAGAAATATGCAAGAGCTAAGGGAGGAAGTGAGGAGAGATATTACAGAAATGAAACAATCAATCGATGGGCGGAAGAGCAGACTGGACGAGGTGCAAGAGACTGTTAATGGAATAGAAATCAGAGAACAGGAGTACAGAGAAGCTGAGGCACAAAGAGATAAAAGGATCTCTAGGAATGAAAGAATATTAAGAGAACTGTGTGACCAATGCATACGGAACAATATTCACATTATAGGAGGACCAGAAAAAGAAGAAGAGAGAAAAAGGGATAGAAAGTGTCTTTGAAGACATAATTGAGAAGAACTTCCCCAATCTGGGGAAGGAGATAGTCTCTCAGGCCATGGCAGTGCCCAGATCCCCCAACACAAGGGACCCAAGGAGGACAACATCAAGACACATAATTAAAATGGCAAAGATCAAGGACAAGGACAGAGTATTAAAGGCAGCCAGAGAGAGAAAAAAGATCACCTACCAAGGAAAACCCATCAAGCTAACACCAGACTTCTCAACAGAAACCTTACAGGCCAGGAGAGAATGGCATGATATACTTAATGCAATGAAACAGAAGGGCCTTGAAGCAAGAATACTGTATCCAGCATGATTATTATTTAAATTTGAGGGAGGGATTAAACAATTCCCAGACAAGTGAAAGTTGAGTGAATTTGCCTCCCATAAACCACTACAGGATATCTTAAAGAGAATGCTCTAGATGGAAGCGCTCCTAAGGCTAAAAAGATGTCACCAGAGAAAATAAATTCATAGTAAAGAAAGCAGACCATCCAAATACTAACTAAAGGCAAAAAATAAAATCAACTTTCCACAAAAACAGTCAAAGGAACACAAAAGAGTACAGAATAAAACACCTAATACATAAAGAATGGAGGAGGAAGAATAAGAAGGGAGAGAAATAAAGAATCATGAGACTGTTTACATAATAGCTTAACAAGAGAGTTAAGTTGACTGTTAGATAGTAAAGAAGCTACCCTTGAACCCTTGGTAACCACGAATCTAAAAGCTGGCAATGGCAATAATTACATATCTATCAATAATCACCCTCAATGTAAATGGACTGAATGCACCAATCAAAAGACACAGAGTAATAGAATGGACAAAAAAGCAGACCCGTCTATATGCTGCTTACAAGAGACTCACCTCAAACCCAAAGATATACACAGACTAAAGGTGAAGGGATGGAAAAAGATATTTCATGCAAACAACAAGGAGAAAAAAGCAGGTGTTGCAGTACTTGTATCAGACAAAATAGACTTCAAAATGAAGAAAGTAGCAAGAGATAAAGAAGGACATTACATAATGACAAAGGGGTCAGTCCAACAAGTAGATATAACCATTATAAATATATATGCACCCAACACAGGAGCACCAGCATATGTGAAACAAATACTAACAGAATTAAAGGAGGAAATAGAAAGCAATGCATTCATTTTAGGAGACTTCAACACACCACCCACTCCAAAGGACAGATCAACCAGACAGAAAATAAGTAAAGATGCAGAGGCACTGAACAACACACTAGAACAGATGGACCTAACAGACATCTACAGAACTCGGCACCCAAAAGCAGCAGGATACACATTCTTCTCAAGTGCACATGGAACATTTTCCAGAATAGACCACATACTAGGCCACAAAAAAAACCTCAGTAAATTCAAAAATACTGAAATTCTACCAACCAACTTCTCAGATCACAAAGGTATAAAACTAGAAATAAATTGTACAAAGAAAACAAAAAGGCTCACAAATACATGGAGACTTAACATGTTCCTAAATAATCGATGGATCAAAGACCAAATTAAAACAGACATCAAACAATATATGGAGACAAATGACAACAACAACACAAAGCCGCAACTTCTGTGGGACACAGCAAAGGCAGTTCTAAGAGGAAAGCATATTGCAATCCAGGCCTATTTAAAGAAGGAAGAACAATTCCAAATGAATAGTCTAAAGTCACAATTATTGAAATTGGAAAAAGAAGAACAAATGAGGCCCAAAGTCAACAGAAGGAGGGACATAATAAAGATCAGAGAAGAAATAAATAAAATTGAGAAGAATAAAACAATAAAAGAATCAATGAAACCAAGAGCTGCTTATTTGAAAAAATAAACCAAATAGATAAATCCCTAGCCAGACTTATTAAGAGAAAAAGAGAATCTACACACATAAACAGAATCAGAAATGAGAAAGGAAAAATCACAACAGACCCCACAGAAATACAAAGAATTATTAGAGAAAACTATGAAAATCTATATGCTAACAAGGTGGAAAACCTAGAAGAAATGGACAATTTCTTAGAAAAATACAACCTTCCAAGACTGACCAAGGAAGAAACAGAAAACCTAAACAGACCAATTACCAGCAACGAAATTGAATCAGTAATAAAATTATCCAAGAACAAAGCCCCCGGGCCAGATGGATTCACCTCTGAATTTTACCAGACATACAGAGAAGAAATAATACCCATTCTCCTTAAAGTTTTCGAAAAAATAGAAGAGGAGGGAATACTTCCAAACTCATTCTACGAAGCCAGCATCACTCTAATACCAAAACCTGGCAAAGACACCACCAAAAAAGAAATTTACAGACCAATATCTGTGATAAACATAGATGCAAAAATACTCAACAAAATATTAGTAAACAGAATTCAAAAATACATCAAGAGGATCATACACCACGATCAAGTGGGATTCATCCCAGGGATGCAAGGATGGTACAACATTCGAAAATCCATCAACATCATCCACCACATCAACAAAAAGAAGAACAAAAACCACATGATCATCTCCATAGATGCTGAAAAAGCATTTGACAAAATTCAACATCCATTCATGATAAAAACTCTCAATAAAATGGGTATAGAGGGCAAGTACCTCAACATCATAAAGGCCATATATGTATGACAGACCCACAGCCAACATCATACTTAATGGCGAGAAGCTGAAAGCTTTTCATCTAAGATCGGGAACAAGACAGGGATGCCCACTCTCTCTATTGTTATTCAACATAGTACTGGAGGTCCTAGCCACGTCAATCAGACACAAAGAAATACTAGGTATCCAGATTGGTAAAGAAGTCAAACTGTCACTATTTGCAGATGACATGATATTGTACATAAAAAACCCTAAAGACTCCACTCCAAAACTACTAGAACTAATATCTGAATTCAGCAAAGTTGCAGGATACAAAATCAATACACAGAAATCTGTTGCTTTCTTATACACTAACAATGAGCTAATAGAAAGAGAAATCAGAAAAACAATTCAATTCACAATTGCATCAAAAAGAATAAAATACCTAGGAATAAACCTAACGAAGGAAGTGAAAGACCTATACCCTGAAAACTACAAGACACTCCTAAGAGAAATTAAAGAGGACACTAACAAGTGGAAATTCATCCCATGCTCTTGGCTAGGAAGAATACATATTGTCAAAATGGCTATACTACCTAAAGCAATCTACAGATTCAACTCAATCCCTATCAAAATACAAACAGCTTTCTTCAATGAACTGGAACAAATAATTCTAAAATTCACATGGAACCACAAAAGACCCCGAATAGCCAAAGCAATCCTGAGAAGGAGGAATAAAACAGTGGGAATTACGTTCCCTGACTTCAAGCTCTACTGCAAAGCCACAGTAATCAAGACACAAGAACAGACCCATAGACCAGTGGAACAGAATAGAGAGTCCAGGTATTAACCCAAACATACATGGTCAATTAATATATGATAAAGGAGCCATGGATATACAATGGGGAGATGACAGCCTCTTCAACAGCTGGTGTTGGCAAAACTGGACAGCTACATGTAAGAGAATGAAGCTGGATTACTGTCTAACCCCATACACAAACGTAAACTCAAAATGGATCAAAGACCTGAATGTAAGTCATGAAACCATAAAAGTCTTAGAAAAAAACACAGGCAAAAATCTCTTGGACATAAACATAAGCAACCTCTTCATGAACATATCTTCCCGGGCAAGGGAAACAAAAGCAAAAATGAACAAGTGGGACTATATCAAGCTGAAAAGCTTCTGTACAACAAAGGACACCATCAGTAGAACAAAAAGACATCCTACAGTATCAGAGAATATATTTATAAATGACATATCCGATAAGGGGCTGACATCCAAAATATATAGAGAACTCACATACCTCAACAAACAAAAAGCAAATAATCCAATTAAAAAATGGGCAGAGGACATGAATAGATACTTCTCCAAAGAAGAATTTCAGATGGCCAACAGGCACATGAAAAGATGCTCCACATCGCTAATCATCAGAGAAATGCAGATTAAAACCACCATGAGATATCACCTCACACCAGTAAGGGATGGCCAACATCCAAAAGACAAACAACAACAAATGTTGGTGAGGATGTGGAGAAAGGGGAACCCTCCTACACTGCTGGTGGGACTGCAAATTAGTTCAACCATTGTGAAAAGCAGTATGGAGGTTCCTCAAAAAACTCAAAATAGATATACCATTTGACCCAGGAATCCCATCCCACTCCTAGGAATTTACCCTAAGAATGCAGCAGCCCAGTTTGAAAAAGACATGTGCACCCCTATGTTTATTGCAGCACTATTTACAATAGCCAAGAAATGGAAGCAACCTAAGTGTCCATCAGTAGATGAATGGATAAAGAAGATGTGGTACATATACACAATGGAATATTATTCAGCCATAAGAAGAAAACAAATCCAGACATTTGCAACAACATGGATGGAGCTAGAGGGTATTATGCTCAGTGAAATAAGCCAAGCGGAAAAAGACAAGTATCAAATGATTTCACTCATATGTGGAGTATAAGAACAAAGAAAAAAAAACTGAAGGAACAAAACAGCAGCAGACTCACTGAAGCCAAGAATGGAATAACAGTTACCAAAGGGAAAGGGACTGGGGAGGATGGGTGGGAAGGGAGGGACAAGGGGGAAAAAGGGGCAGTATGATTAATAGACATAATGTTGGGGGGGCACGGGAGGGTCTGTACAACCCAGAGAGGCCAAGTAGTGACTCTATAGCATCTCACTACGCTGATGGACAGTGACTATAATGGGGTATATGGGGGGAGTTGATGATATGGGGAGTCTAGTAACCATAATTTTGCACATGTAATTGTAGATTAACGATACCAGAATAAAATAATAATAATAATAAAAACAATAACTAACTAAATAAATAATATAGTCTACCAAAAACTTAAAAAAGAAAAAAAAAAAGCTCTCAGCAGCACGTGATGTAGACGGTGAGCCCGAGGAAGCTGCGTGATGTAGTAAATGTTGACATATACTGACACTGTTCAGGCAGCCCCTATCCCTCCATGAGATGCCTGAGGACCTGGTCTGGCTGAGAGGCCCCGGGTCACTGAAAGATAACAAGTCCAACTTTTCGTCAAAGGAATAATGTCTTAGGAACAGGAAGATCTGACTCACCGGTAACCAGTGTGTCAGGAAGCCATTAACCAAGGCTTCCTCCTCTGTGCATCCTTCTGGAGGTGAGGCTGGATACAGGGAAGACGGAGCTGGAGAAGAAATGAGCCACAAGGATCCAGGCTTGTTCTGTGTTCTAACACTCAGAAGATCTGGAGGAGCCCCCACCCACCTCGCACTGACCGTACCCCAGTGCACACATGTAAACACACACACACGCACACACGCACACACCCGTGCATGCACACACGGCTTTCACGGGAAACCAGAGCAGAGCCCTGTCTTACCCAGGGCCAGAAAACAGGGCCACCTTCCTGCACTGGAGAAAGAGATTATTATTCCCATTTCACAGATGAGGAAATCGAGGTTCCCGGGGACAGGACTGTTATTTCACCAAGTTTACAGGAAGATCTCAAGTGTCCCTGGGCTCCTGGGGCTATTACCCCCAGCCCCCACCTCTCTGCTCAGCCCTTCCACTCCCTGCTCTAGGCCTCTAGCATCTGGGCTCTGGGGGTCCCACAACTTACTGCAAGTGGGGGACAGGACCATGGCCGCCATCCTGTAACTCCACAGAAATCTGCCTGGACACCAGGCAGCAGGAGAACCCAGACACGTCTCCTCTTCTCCCCACGGCACACTCAGGCCAGGCTCTGGAATGACAGGGAAGAACAGGAAGTCCTCCCAGCCTCTCTGCCTCTCAGGGAGACTGAGGACAGGCCTGCCTCAGCCTGTGCACCACATCGTCCTTCCAAAATTCAAGTGCTGCACTAGATCCTCGGCCCTTATCCTGCTTAGTGGGTGCCGGGCTCAGGGCCACACGATGGCAAAACTTGTCTTCTTCTGCCCACAACGATGCCACAATACATTACTGCTCCGTCCTGCTGTAAAGGGACCTTCCTCCCGTCCAAGTGGCTGTCACCAACACACTCCCAGCTACAGCCCCTTGGTTACTGGAGACTGGGCACCTGACTCCCATTAGCCTTCCCACCAATACTCGGATGATGTCAGAGCCCATGAGGAGGACCCTCTCCATGTCACACGTCTGTCCCCTCGCCCTGGGCCACAGAGATCCCACGGACACCACCCTAGACGTCATCACCTGACACTCTTCTACCATCTGGAAGACGCATTCGGAAATATCTAGGAACTCAAAGTCCTAAACTTCTACCTTGTACACTGATTTTTTCTTTTATTATGTGTGTTCTCAACCACACGGATGACTCCGTGTCTGCCACCTTCTCCCCTCATCTACTCACCCAGCTTGGATTTCATGTCCCCGTTTCAACAGACTTCCCTCTCCCTCCTCCCAGCAGAGCTCCAGCCCAGCAATGATTCCCATCTGCTGCTGCTTCCCGGCCCCATTTGGGCAGACAGACCTGCAAGAGCTGTAAGGCTGCCACGTCTAAGACAACACGGTCACCAACAGGCAAAGAGCCCTCGGCCCCACAGGACAATCCTCCTCATCCAGCCTTCTCTAACCTTTTCAAAGCTCACACAGCCTCACCTTTTCCCCTAAGGTAACCCACTGCCTAAACAGCCTTAATGACCTGAGCCCCCTGCATCCACACCTCACATGCTCAATTAGGGCTGACTTGCATGACCAACAGAATGATGCAGAGCAGACAGTGGGCGACTTCTGGACAAGGTCCTAGAAGGCACTGCAGTTCTGCCTGGCTCTGCACCACCCACTGTAGGACAGCTGACTGCCATGTTTTAAAGGCAGGCCTGTGGGACTTCTGGGAAGATGGTGGCATGAGCAGGGCAGTGGAAATCTCCTCCCAAAACCACATATATTTGCGAAAATACAACTATTCCTAAAAAAGAGACCAGAAGATACAGTACAACAGCCAGGCTACAGCTCCATCTGTGAGAACTCAGCGCCTCACGAAGCAGGTGCACAGATAAGCGGGAAGGACCCCAGAACGTACATCAAGGGCTGGAAACCACCAAGGGGACCAGAAGGCACCCAGCGAGACTTCAAACCCCCTCTGTCCTATAGGCTAGGCTGAGGGCAACCCTGCACACAGGCAGCTCTGGGGATTATCCCAGAGACTGCCTCCCAGTGGGCGAGAAACCAGTTCAGGCCCCAGAGAAGGGCAAGGAGAACAACAAGCAGGAAGGGACTTTGTTCTTCCAGCTGACACACGTGGCACCTACCAGCAACCACTTCTATCACCACGAAAGACAGAGGAATATGGTACAGACAAAGATTACCCAGACAACCCCAGAGAGAGGACCTGATGGGGTAGATTTATACAATCTTCCTGAAAAAGAATTCAGAATAAAAGTCATAACCATGCTGATGGATCTACAGACAAATATGCAAGAGCTAAGGGAGGAAGTGAGGAAAGACAATGCAGAAATTAGACAAGTGATCGACGGGCTTAAGAGCAGAATGGACGAGGTGCAAGAGCTGTTAATGGAATAGAAATCAGAGAACAGGAATACAGAGAAGCTGAGGCAGAGAGAGATAAAAGGATCTCTAAGAATGAAAGACAGACTTCTCAACAGAAACCTTACAGGCCAGGAGAGAATGGCATGATATATTTAATGCAATGAAACAGAAGGGACTTGAAGCAAGAATACTGTATCCAGCACGATTAATATTTAAATTTGAGGGAGGGATTAAACAATTCCCAGACAAGTGAAAGTTGAGTGAATTTGCCTCCCATAAACTACTTCTGCAGGATATCGTAAAGAGAATGCTCTAGATGGAAGCGCTCCTAAGGCTAAAAAGATGTCACCAGAGAAAATAAATTCATAGCAAAGAAAGCAGACCATCCAAATACTAACTAAAGGCAAAAAATAAAATCAACTTTCCACAAAAACAGTCAAAGGAACACAAAAGAGTACAGAATAAAACACCTAATATATAAAGAATGGAGGAGGAAGAATAAGAAGGGAGAGAAATAAAGAATCATGAGACTGTTTACATAATAGCTTAACAAGAGAGTTAAGTTGACTGTTAGATAGTAAAGAAGCTACCCTTGAACCCTTGGTAACCACGAATCTAAAAGCTGGCAATGGCAATAATTACATATCTATCAATAATCACCCTCAATGTAAATGGACTGAATGCACCAATCAAAAGACACAGAGTAATAGAATGGACAAAAAAGCAGACCCGTCTATATGCTGCTTACAAGAGACTCACCTCAAACCCAAAGATATACACAGACTAAAGGTGAAGGGATGGAAAAAGATATTTCATGCAAACAACAAGGAGAAAAAAGCAGGTGTTGCAGTACTTGTATCAGACAAAATAGACTTCAAAATGAAGAAAGTAGCAAGAGATAAAGAAGGACATTACATAATGACAAAGGGGTCAGTCCAACAAGTAGATATAACCATTATAAATATATATGCACCCAACACAGGAGCACCAGCATATGTGAAACAAATACTAACAGAATTAAAGGAGGAAATAGAAAGCAATGCATTCATTTTAGGAGACTTCAACACACCACCCACTCCAAAGGACAGATCAACCAGACAGAAAATAAGTAAAGATGCAGAGGCACTGAACAGCACACTAGAACAGATGGACCTAACAGACATCTACAGAACTCGGCACCCAAAAGCAGCAGGATACACATTCTTCTCAAGTGCACATGGAACATTTTCCAGAACAGACCACATACTAGGCCACAAAAAAAACCTCAGTAAATTCAAAAATATTGAAATTCTACCAACCAACTTCTCAGATCACAAAGGTATAAAACTAGAAATAAATTGTACAAAGAAAACAAAAAGGCTCACAAATACATGGAGACTTAACAACATGCTCCTAAATAATCAATGGATAAACGACCAAATTAAAACGGAGATCAAACAATATATGGAGACTAATGACAACAATAACACAAAGCCACAACTTCTGTGGGACACAGCAAAGGCAGTTCTAAGAGGAAAGTATATTGCAATCCAGGCCTATTTAAAGAAGGAAGAACAATCCCAAATGAATAGTCTAAAGTCACAATTATTGAAATTGGAAAAAGAAGAACAAATGAGGCCCAAAGTCAACAGAAGGAGGGACATAATAAAGATCAGAGAAGAAATAAATAAAATTGAGAAGAATAAAACAATAGAAAAAATCAATGAAACCAAGAGCTGGTTCTTTGAAAAAATAAACAAAATAGATAAACCCCTAGCCAGACTTATTAAGAGAAAAAGAGAATCTACACACATAAACAGAATCAGAAATGAGAAAGGAAAAATCACAATGGACCACACAGAAATACGAAGAATTATAAGAGAATACTATGAAAATCTATATGCTAACAAGGTGGAAAACCTAGAAGAAATGGACAATTTCTTAGAAAAATACAACCTTCCAAGACTGACCAAGGAAGAAACAGAAAAACTAAACAGACCAATCACCAGCAATGAAATTGAATTGGTAATCAAAAAACTACCCAAAAACAAAACCCCCAGGCCAGATGGATTCACCTTTGAATTTTACCAGACATACAGAGAAGAAATAATACCCATTCTCCTTAAAGATTTCCAAAAAATAGAAGAGGAGGGAATACTTCCAAACTCATTCTATGAAGCCAGCATCACTCTAATACCAAAACCTGGCAAACACCTCACCAAAAAAGAAAATTACAGAACAATATCCCTGATGAACATAGATGCAAAAATAGTCAACAAAATATTAGCAAACCGAATTCAAAAATACATCAAGAGGATCATACACCACGATCAAGTGGGATTCATCCCAGGGATGCAAGGATGGTACAACATTCGAAAATCCATCAACATCATCCACCACATCAACAAAAAGAAGAACAAAAACCACATGATCATCTCCATAGATGCTGAAAAAGCATTTGACAAAATTCAGCATCCATTCCTGATTAAAACTCTCAACAAAATGGGTATAGAGGGCAAGTACCTCAACATCATAAAGGCTATATATGACAGACCCACAGCTAACATCATACTTAACGGCAAGAAGCTGAAAGCTTTTCATCTAAGATCGGGAACAAGACAAGGATGCCCACTCTCTCCACTGTTATTCAACATAGTACTGGAGGTCCTAGCCACGGCAATCAGACAACACAAAGACATACAAGGCATCCAGATTGGTAAAGAAGAAGTCAAATTGTCACTATTTGCAGATGACATGATATTGTACATAAAATGCTAAGACTCCACTCCAAAACTACTAGAACTAATATCTGACTTGAGCAAAGTTGCAGGATACAAAATTAACATACAGAAATCTGTTGCTTTCCTATACACTAATGATGAGCTAACAGAAAGAGAAATCAGGAAAACAATTCCATTCACAATTGCATCAAAAAGAATAAAATACCTAGGAATAAACCTAACGAAGGAAGTGAAAGACCTGTACTCTGAAAACTACAAGACACTCCTAAGAGAAATTAAAGAGGACACTAACAAGTGGAAATTCATCCCACGCTCTTGGCTAGGAAGAATACATATTGTCAAAATGGCTATACTACCTAAAGCAATCTACAGATTCAACTCAATCCCTATCAAAATACCAACAGCTTTCTTCAATGAACTGGAACAAACAGTTCTAAAATTCATATGGAACCACAAAAGACCCCGAATAGCCAAAGCAATCCTGAGAAGGAGGAATAAAACAGGGGGAATTGCGCTCCCTAACTTCAAGCTCTACTACAAAGCCACAGTAATCAAGACAATTTGGTATTGGCACAAAAACAGACCCACAGACCAGTGGAAGAGAACAGAAAATCCAAACATTAACCCAAACATATACAGTCAATTAATATTTGATAAAAGTGCCTTGGATATACAATGGGGAGATGACAGCCTCTTCAGCAGCTGGTGTTGGAAAAACTGGACAGCTACATGTAAGAGAATGAAAATGGACTACTGTCTAGCCCCATACACAAAGGTAAACTCAAGATGGATCAAAGACCTGAATGTAAGTCATGAAACCATAAAACTCTTAGAAAAAAACATAGGCAAAAATTTCTTGGACATAAACATGAGTGACTTCTTCATGAACATATCTCCCTAAGCAAGGGAAACAAAAGCAATAAGGGGTTGACATTCAAAATATATAAAGAACTCACGCACCTCAACAAACAAAAAGCAAATAATCCAATTAAGAAATGGGCAGAGGACATGAATAGACACTTCTCCAAAGAAGAAATTCAGATGGCCAACAGGCACATGAAAAGGTGCTCCACATCGCTAATCATCAGAGAAATGCAAATTAAAACCACAATGAGATATCACCTCACACCAATAAGGATGGCCAACATCCAAAAGACAAACAACAACAAATGTTGGCGAGGATGTGGAGAAAAGGGAACCCTCCTACACTGCTGGTGGGACTGCAAATTAGTTCAACCATTGTGAAAAACAGTATGGAGGTTCCTCAAAAAACTCAAAATAGAAATACCATTTGACCCAGAGATCCCACTCCTAGGAATTTACCCCAAGAATGCAGCAGCGCAGTTTCAAAAGGACAGATGCACCCCTATGTTTGTCGCAGCACTATTTACAATAGCCAAGAAATGGAAGCAACCTAAGTGTCCATCAGTAGATGAATGGATAAAGAAGAAGGTACATATACACAATGGTATATTATTCAGCCATAAGAATAAAACAAATCCTACCATTTGCAACAACATGGATGGGCTAGAAGGTATTATGCTCAGTGAAATAAGCCAAGCGGAAAAAGACAAGTATCAAATGATTTCACTCATATGAGGAGCATAAGAGCAAATAAAAAAACAGCAGCAGACTCACAGAACCTAAGAATTGACTAACAGTTACCAAAGGGAAAGGGACTGGGGAGGATGGGTGGGAAGGGAGGGATAAGGGGGAAAAAGGGGCATTACGATTAGCAGATGTAATGTTGGGGGGGGCACGGGGAGGGCTGTACAACTCAGAGAAGACAAGTACTGATCCTATAGCATCTCACTACGCTGATGGACAGTGACTGTAACGGGGTAGGTGGGGGGGACTTGATGATGTGGGGAGTCTAGTAACCATAATGTTGCACATATAAATGTAGATTAATGATACCAAAAAAAAAAAAAAAAGAGGCGTGTGGACAGACCTACTTGGAGACCTCCCCACGACAGCCAGCACTGGTGCCAGCAGGTGAGCAAACGCCCTTGGCAGTGACTCCTTCAGCACCACTTGAGAGACAGGTGGCTGCAGTCCCGGCTGATATCTCACTACAGACTCACTGAAGTTCGCTGAGCAGAACCTTCTAGCTAAGCCGCTCCTGAATTCCTGAACCACAAAAACAGTGAGAGATGATACCTGATTATCTTGTGTGAAATCACCAGGTTTGGGATGGTGTGTTAGGCAGCCCACACCCTCGCTCTCAGCAGGTGGTCCTGCAGCCTCCTTCTCAAAGTTATCTTCCTGAGAAGGAAGTTATCTTCCTGTCTGGCCCCCAAAACGACAATCCCCACCATGGCTTCCTCCCTCAGTCCTGCTCTAAACCAGGAACTGTCTCTGCAAGGCCAGGCTCCGCAGCTCTGCTCTGGGCTCCATCCCACCTGCCTTTCTAGGAGCGGCACACTATTGACTGTCTCTATCTGCCTTTTGCTGCAAGCTCCTATTCTCAGGATGCCCTCACACCATGTAACCCCAACGCAGTATTCTTAGCAGTGACATAAACCTATCCTAAATGACTGTATTTCTTTCCAGTTGCTGTCCAGTTGCTGTCCCTCACCACAGAGTGCTCTCATTCTGTCTCATGTCCTCATCACCCATACAACACAGTGTCATTTGGTTTCCACCACTACCACTTCAAAGGATGATGCTCGTGGTGGAATCCCCAAAGATCTTACAGAACAGAGGAGTAGACTGCAACTGCGCTGATATTATTCCTAATCTGCAGGCGGCCGTACAACACAGAAGAGGCAAGGAAACACGTTCTCCACCTGAGCCTCCAGGAGGGCAGCTCTGATGGCCCACTGAGGACCTCTGATCTCCAAAATGGCAAGAGAATACATCTGTGTAGCTTTAAGCCACAAGGTTTGTGGCAATTTGTTCACCTCTCATGCCAAACCTTCCCTGAAGCCTTGGTGTGAGTCCAGGAGACCCAGAAAACTGCCACAGAACTTCCTTACCCTCTGCAGGCAAAGGATGTCTCCTTTCTCCCCCACAGGGACCTGCCTCGCAGTTAGGAAGAGTTACAGTCACTGAGCAGAGGTGAGAAGAGGGCTGGGATCCAGCCACGTTCCCAGGAAGCAGGCTGAGGAGGGACCCTTTCAGGCCTGAGCATCCCCTCAAGGTCTTTTGGGCGCTGAAGTCTCCTGGAAGCAGGAGGGGTCTCTGTTCAATCCAAAGGTTCAATGATTCCTGCACCTGGATTTAAGCTGGTGCTGGAAGGTCAGAGGGGAGGGGTCCCTAGATGCCAGCATGGCCCAGATTTGGTGATTCTGCTCCAACTCTATATAATTCTGCTCTGGGCAGTATCACAGCCACAAGGCACATGTGGCCACTGAGCCTTTGAAATGTGGCCAGTAAGACTGAGGAAATGAATTTTTGACTGTATTTTTCACTGGTTCTATTCAACTAGCTACATGTGACGAGTGGCCACCACAGTAGACAGGGCAGCCCTCCACATACTCAGGCCTGACTTCTTTCACGACGGGGACAAGGGAACTGTAAGCAGCAAAGAGGGGGTAAAACACAGGCCTGGGGGAGGGGGGGTGCCGGCAGGTGTGCGGAGACAGGAGCTTGAAGCGCAGGAAGTGCCCTGGGCTATCGAACAAGTGGGTGCAGAAATGAAAACATCGCTACACTGTCTCGGTTCTGAACTAGGTTTCTTCTTTCCGCATTTTTATTGCTCCACAGAAGCTGTCATCCAGGTCTAGGGAACATCATCCTATTCCTTAACTCCTTCCTAACACCTCCTATCTCTCCCCTTAAGTCTTCACCCTTAATCCGGAAGTCCACCTGAACCCGTGTGCGTAAAGCAAAGGCTAATCACATCGGCCTCCTGCTCACACAGAATTTGTGAAAATTAATAAAGGGAACCCTCACTGACGTGACATGAGGAGGACAGCAGGGGGAGCTCTCCCGCCCCACCGCTCCTCCATTGGGAGGAGACCAGACCTTGCAAATCAGTAAAGATGCTACTTCAGCTCTAACTTGACACCCCAGCAGGAGGAAGATTTCCTCCTCCCCCAGCCCATGAGAGGCTGTCACAACTCAGCCAATAAGTAACAATACTCGGAACTCCTAGTTTCCTCCAATGGACTTTTTGTTTGTAACAGCGCCTCCCATGATTCTAGAAGTCTGCTGCTTCATATGGGCAGACGAGCCTGCCCCAGAGCTGTGAGGCTGCCGTGTCTAGGACAACGCGGTCAGCAACAGGCAAAGAGCCCTCGACCCCACATTAAAAGAAGTTAAAACCCACTTGTTTAAAAATCCACTTATGGCTGGCTGCTGGTTAATTCAATTTTAAATTTCTATTACAGTAAATATAAATGAGTTCAAATTATTTTTTTCCCCAGATGCTCTTTTATTTCTAAACTTTGTGGACGATTCACAGGACTTTAGAAGTCAAACTGAACAGGTCTGAGGAACATTGCTGAGTGGTTCTGTTCCTCTTTAGTGAGATGACTTGTAACACGACAGACACAAATAAAAAACGTACATATTTATGCTCATGAATAAAACCCTGACGTTTTTAGTATTATGGAATACAAGAAAATCCGTATTTTTGTTACACATATTTACGTGTTTGTGTAATGTGTGCTTATCTGCAAATAACTGTATTTACTGACTTATTTACACACAAATCGCCATACACACCTGAGAATCTTTCCCGTAAATATAATCCACCAAAACGTAAATAATTTTTCTTAGGATACCCTCCCTCATAATGGCTCCTTGTATTTACAACCTGAGCACAAGCAGGCCGATCAGCAGTTCCTCTGCACAGTGGAAGATGCTGGAACCTGTTCTAACAGGCTCCACACTGTACTCACCTGGTCACACAGAAACCCACAGATCCGTGATCAGGACAGTTGGACCCTGAGGCTGATTTCAACACAAACTTGAGCTGGAGTTGCTTTTCTTGTCTGAGAGGGGGAAAAAAGGCAGGAAGATTGCTTTTGAGGCCTTTTTATAGGGAGTAATACAACTGGTGGATAGAAAAACCACCCCATGCACCTTTTTTGGGGAGGTGGAAATGGTATTATTTACTGTGTAATTGTTGCCCGTGGCTGGATTTTTTTGATTTCCATCCAGCCATCTGCTCCCCGGGTGGCAGAAAGCAGCTTCGTGCTGTGCGCATTTGACTTGCTCAACTCATTTGTCTGGAGAGAGACTTTTTGGTGACTCCAGACACTAGACACGGCTTGTCGATTAGGGACTCTGCAAGTAACTCAGCTGACTTTGAAACAATTTCCACTGGTGATTCAAGGCTTCAAGGCATTTGAACCAGAGCAGAATTTCCCAGCCCGGCACTGCTGATGATGTTTTCTTTTACTGGGGGGCGCTGCTCAGTGCACCGGAGGATGTTAACAGCAAGCTGCATTCCGGCACTGGATGCCGGCAGACCCCGGGTCAACCCCACTTGTAACAGCCAAAACAATACGTGCAGACAGGGTTAGAAATCCCCCAGGCACAAAGTCACACCCAGTGAGGGGGATCGGGGACTCTCTGGGGAGCGGACAGCGAGCGGCATCCAGAGCTGGGAGGAAACCACAGCGTGGGGCCGACCTGAAGAGCAGCCCAGGGGAGGAAACGGGCTCCCGGGAGGGACGGAGGGCCTCCGGCGCCTGTGACCGGGGTGCCCGCGGGCCCAGGCCCCTCCCGGATCCCTGCCGGAGCCCCAGGACCGCCTGCCGCTCCCGGATTCCTGCCCCGGGCTTTGAGGACCAACATACCACGTAAACGCCTTCCCTGCGGAGTAAACAGCGAACACCCGCAGCCAGACCCGGATTCCTTCCACCGCACAGCCCCGCATTCCGCTTCCGGCCCCGGGCTGGGCGCCGGGAACCTCATTTCCGGTCGCTGTCACGCTCCTGGGCAGACGGACATTTCGGGGCTCGGGACTGAGGCGGTGGGCGCGGCGACGTCTACGCTACCCAGCCTCGGAGAAGGGGTTCTAGTTTAATTAGTAAGCGACGGGTCGGGCCCTGGGTGGGTCAGCTTGACGGATGAAAGCCATCTCTAGGGGTGGGACAGTGGGCGGAGCCCAGCTCCGAGGGCGGGGATGTGGGCGGACACCAGGCCTGTGGCGGGCTGAGGGCGGAGTCTGGTTCCGGGGGCGGGGCTGTGGGCGGACACCAGGCCTGTGGCGGGGATGTGGGCGGAGTCCGGTTCCGGGGGCGGGGCTGAGGGTTGCACTAGGCTTGGGGCGGGGCTATAGTCTCTATGAGGGATGGTGGGCCGAGAGGTCCTGGAGGCGGGGCTTTCTGAGGATCCTAAACCCCTGTCCTTACCGAGTCACATAGCCCAGTGGAATGACAGGCCCATATTTAAGGCTTTTAATTTTTAGCGCGTATTTGCTTTTCTAATTTATTTAAAAATGAGATCATACATGCACATTTCTCTACAACTTGCTGTCACAAGCCAATAGATAGGGATCTAACTATATTTTGATTTAAGATTTAAGGACTAGGTTCAAAGATACACAAAGAAAAACTTAAAAGAGTGCTACAAAGTCAGTAAAATATTCTTCCTTTCTTGCACTGCCACCTACTCCTTTTGCCCAGAGATAAACATCCTTTTCTCCTCTATCCTCCCAGATAGGGTGTGTGTCTGGGCATGTACACATTCAAGCCCAAGAGGGATGTCCATCCTCAAGCACAAACTGAAGGTGATACATTGTCTCATGCATCGGATCTACTTGAAAAGAGATTCCAATTTCTTGTGGAGAGGGATGAATCAATGTTGGATTCATAGAAAAAAACAAAGAAAGAGAGATTGTAAAATTCAAGAGCTCAAAAGAAAAAGTGAGAAAGAAAATGTATTCATAATATCAGACTTGGCACATCTCTGGAAAAGGTTCATGTCATAAAATGGTAAATATGTAATAAAACAATAGGCATCAAATTTTGATTCTCTTTATTCATTAAATAACTATATTGGGCAAAGGAATTATGTTTTAAGATGTGTAAGAAAACTATATGCTCATTTTTTCACAGAAGAGTAATTAGAAAAAGTTAAAAACTGTATAACTGGCTAATTTAGAAACAGAATCACAACCAGAAAAATAGTTTAACAGTTGTTACTGGGAGTCAGAGTGAAAAGTGGGGAAAGTAGCTTTTCATTATAAGGCCTATAGGATTATTTGAGAAATATGTGTGTTCACACAAATACACACACATACAGAACCAAAATTGGTATTCCCACAGAATTGTCAGACTCTAGAAAGAACTTATTAAAATGATTCACTTGGTGATTACAGAATGTTTTTGAAAACTGCAGACTTAATTTTAAACAACGACATAATCATCCTGGTGGAAAATGAATGGAGCATTAATTTCCAACTGACATGATGATAAATATTTTACATACATGACTCCTGAAAAGAAGATGCTACTATCTATCTCCATTTTACAGATGAAGAAATCGATGGCAACATCTCGCTAAAATTTTCAAATTTCATAGACTTTCTCTATAGATTTTATTTTAAAATTGTTGACCAGCTGCAAAAACATGCATTTGATTTTTATATTATTTCCTTAGTCTATTATGAATAAGCATGGGAGTGTTATATACATGCAGATATATGCATATAAATATACATGTATTAAATTTACATGAACATAAAAAAAATATTGCATGATGCATGACCCTCACTGCAAACATGGGCCCCTTTATGGTGACTGTCAGAGCACTATTGGCCAATGGGAGCCCAAAGATGCAGTAAATTGTCCCTCCCTGCTATCAGGTGGGTACAAGACTTACTAACTATTCCCACATGCTCAGTCTGTGCTCAAGAGCCACACACCTGCAGTTCCACCTGTGGACTCTGCAGTGGCCCAAGAACTGACTCCAGCCCCTCTTAGCCTCTGTATAGGAGCCTCTGGGACATGCTTAGACCATGACACATGGATGAGAGAGCCTTTGTGGGAGTCCAGGTTCCCAGAGGAGAAGTACACTGGAGAGCTTTAAAGAGATGAGGAAAGATTGGGACCTCCCAGTTCACAAAGTTCCTAGGTTACCAAACAAACTTAACATAAAGAAGCCTCTCCAAGACACATTCTAATAAAACTGTCAAAACGCTGCCAAGGCAACCGTCCCAAGGAGGCATGGACTGGACAGTTCTCCGGTGTTTTAAAGTCAGACTCAGAAACCGTGCAATCAAAAGAGATGAACCACAGCTTAGCGAGGTAAATGTCATCTGGGTATTTGGAAGGCTTAACTGTCTAGATAAAATTTTCAAAACCAGGGATCTCAGCAGGGGGATGTGAAAATATGAGAGTCCCATGGAATGAGTCAAGTGTGAATTCTCTCTCATTGGTGGTAAAATCCCACTGCAAAGTGGTGACCCAGAGTCCCCATATCACTAGAAGCTGACATTTAGAGAAGTTGAAGCTTATAAGAGAGTCAGTGTCGCTGTAAATGAAAACCACATTCGCAGGTGACTCCCTGATCCAGACATGATAGAACAAGGGCAGTGAGGAATGTGACCTCTCAGCGACAGGAATCATTTCCACAAAGGCTGCACAGATTCTGTTCCTGTTCGTCTCTCCTCTCAAGTCTGAGAGAAACTGAGCACCTCTCTTGTCCTCTGGAATGAGCAGCCCCACCCAGGTCCAACTGGAACGAAGCATCAAAGAGACCAGGCCAAGGGCCAGAGACGTGTCCTTCGGGGGCATCTGACAGAGAGGGGGCACTGCTCATTGTCACTCAGGGTAGGATCAAAAGGACCAGAGGTAAACTACGGGGGAAGGGAAATTGGAAGAAATAGGATGAAGAAGATTGGCAAAAAGCACTATCTCGGTCCTGAAGGCTATTCAGCAACACCTGCAAGTGATCGAAGGGAAGATTTGCTCATTTCATTTTCCAGTCATTTCCCACTCCCTGAGAGCTTTCTGGAAAATAACTAATCAGATGCCGAGTTCCAGGAAATACCTTGTCTCCTTCCCCCTTATCCTCCTCTGAACTCCACACGAAGGAAATGTACACACGTCACTAAGACTCCATCCCCTTACTCTGTGAGATTATACCCCTTGAGCGACGCATAAACCCAGTCCCCTCCTTCCATTCTTCTGAGGCACCTGAGGATGGCACCAAAGGAGACGTGGTTTCATCTCTCCCTTCCCACTCAGCCTTCCCTGTGGAAATTTGTAGAGTTCCAGCAGTGCCCCAATCTGGGCAGAAATTGCCCATGTAGTTCCCGTAAGTGCTGCTACAGACTTGCTCTCTCTCCTACAGATGTAATTCGGGATGTTCTTGCCCAGCCCTGGCAGCCAGGAGAGGAACTCTCCAGCGCCCTCTGTTCACTATGCAGGGCATTGCAGACATCAAATCCCAGAGTCACGGGTAAAAGATGGGGGCTCCTATTGATTTCTTCAAAGGCAAAGACCATGGCCAGAACATCCTGGTAGTCCTTGGACTGAAACCTGCATGGAGAGATAGGAAACTAGGGGAAAGACTCAAACCTGGATTATCTTCAAATCCAACGCAACGAGTTCAAGAGAGAGGAATGCCCAGTCAGTTCATGCCATGTGTGGCAATGGTTGGCTCTCCTAAAGCCTTGGAATTTAGAGCTAAAGGAAATAACTTAAGCTTTGGAAGGTTGGTCCTTAGTGAATTCCACACACAAGGAGGGAAAATGATCCAGTTTATGAAAGAGTGTAATGAATGGAAACGCCGATCACATTCAGAGCGTGGGTTTTGTAAATGATTCTTTGGTTCAGGAGCCAAAATGCGTGCTTATATCAACACATGATTAAATGCTTCCTGTAACAGCACCAATATTAACATGAAACTGGAGGTAGCCCTGAGGAGGAAAAGTGATTCCAAGTGGAGTGTAGGGGACAAGCAGAGAGGCATGACATCTGTGGGCTGAGAATGGTGAGCAGAAGCTGGCTGTCAAAGTGCCTGAGCTTCTGCCCCAACCAGTTGGTGTGTCTGCCACCATCAAAAACCCAGAGAACTGAGAGGGGCTTCAGGGTTCCAATGAAGAAGGAATCATGAAAAGAGAGCAGCAACATTTGGAAAAAGCGTGAAGGCTAGAAACACTGAGGAAGCTAAGAGACACGGCACCGGAAAGTTTAAAAATTGACAGTGCAGTTATCAAAACGGACTCAAATGTTAAGAGAGAGAAAAATCATACAAATGCTGCGATATGGTTTCAAGAGAGTGTTTAAGAACTAAACTTCCAAATACACACCAGTCCTGGATGACTTCCACATGAGTTGTTGCTGAAACTTAAGGATGGGAATTTACTCTACTAGGAAACTCTTCCAGAATACAAACTAAGAAGGAACATCTGTTATCTATGAAGTTAACATGAGTTTGTTACCAGCACCAAAAAGACAATTTGAGCAAAGAATCCTTCCCCATAGACTATTAGAAAATAAGATAACCCTTTACTATCTTCATATATAAGGCCCTTGCATTTTCACCAGAAGAAAAACGATATGCTTACTGACATATAGAAAGCATTTGAAAAAATTCAATATCCATTTCCAGTTAAACTGATTAGCTTAGGAGGGGGACAGATCCTTTAAATTAACTAAAGCTAAAACAAAAAGCAAACCTAGGTCTTGTTTAAAGCAATCAGTCGCAACTGCAGGTGGGCAGGGGCAGGCACAGAGGAACTCGCCCAACCTGGGGGCTGCTCTGTGCAGGTGGGTTTTCTGCCTCTATAGATCCAAAGGAATGAATACCGTGAGTCTGTGACTGATAATATAGTGTGTCATCTCCCTTACGTGTTGTGGGATAAAGATGTTTAAAGAATTTCTGTATAAAGGGCATAGCCATTAAAATCAGGAGCAAAACCATCATTTCTGTTAGAATGGCTACTATCCAAACAAGAAATAACAAGTGTTGGCAGGAATGTGGAGAAAAGTTATACACTGTTGGTGGGAATGTCAACTGATGCAGCCATTGTGGAGAGCAGTATGGAGGTTCCTCAAAAAACTAAAAATAGAATTCGACCCAGTAATTCCACTTCTAGGAATTTGCCCAAAGAAAACAAAATCCCCAATTTGAAAAGATATACGCATCCCTATGTTTACTGTTTCATTATTTACAAAAGCCAAGATACAGAAGCAGATGAACGTCCATCAACAGATGAATGGATAAAGAAAAAGTGGTACATATATACAATGGAATACTATGTAGCCATAAAAAGACAGGAATCCTGCCATTTGCAACAACATGGATGGACCTAGAGGGTATTATGATAAGTGAAATAAGCCAAAGACAAATACTATATGATTTCACTTACTTGTGGAATATAAAAACAAAACAAAACAAAATGAACAAAAGAGCAGTAGCCTCATAGACACTGAGAAGTGACTGGTGGGTACCATGGGGGAGGGTTTGGGATGGGGAGGGGGAGGGGCTAAAGGGGCACGAAAATGATCAATCATAATGTAAGTTGGTCACAGGGATGTGAGTACAGCACAGAGAATAAAGCCAATTATTCTGTAACATTTTCCTGTGTTGGCAGATAGTAACTGCATTAGTAGGGTGAGGATTTAATCATACGGGTAACTGTTGAACCACTGTGTTGTATATTTAAAATCAATATAATATTGTGTATCAACTAAATTAATTAATTAACCATGGGGACAAAAATACAGCATGGGGAATACAGTCAATATTGTAATGACTTTGTGACAGATGCTAACTACACAGAGTGGTGAGCATTTCCTAATGTATATAATTGTCAAACCATTACAGTGTACACCCAAAACCATATAATACTGTCTGTCAATTCTACTTCAATTAAAACACATTTTAATTAAAAAAATTAACATATGTTAAAAAGTTCGGATCATAAAATAATTCACCCTATGATCCCTCCTCTTTAAAAAAGAAAAAAAAACGTAAAAGAAGTCCAGAGATAGGCATCCCAGAAGGAACAATGTTCTTCCGAGTATTCCCAGCGCCTTGTAATTCCCCGGCTTCTCCACGAGCCTGGATCCCGGATTGGCCGTGCATGGAGCAGAGCTCCAGCCAACGGGCAACAGCCATGCCGAGTGAGCAAGAACTCTTCCTGTTGTCAGCCACTGCCACCAAACAGGGGGTAAGGAATGAACCAGGGGCTTGGCCACCTCCTCCTTGTCCCTCTCTTCCCCTCCACCTTGAGGAGGAGAAGGAATGTCATTGTCAGGACCCGCCAGCAGCTAAGAGGGTAAGGGTGCCTCTTGAAATCTCCATGGGTCAGCCTTTTAGGGCAGAGAACAGGGTGAAGAGGCATGAAGGGAGCAACAGGGGCATCAGCTGAGCCCTTCCTCAAAGACCAAACTCCCTCTGTGATAAGCCAACAGTGAATGAAATAGGAATATGGACTCCAGTGGACCCTTGAAAAACGTGGGGTGTAGGAGCATCAGCTCCCATGCCCGCACAGTCAAAAATTCACCCTTTAACTTTTGACTCCCTCAGAACTTAACTATTAGCCTATGGGTGACCAGGAGCCTTACTGATACTGTAAAAGGTCGATGAACATATATCTTGCATGCTTTATGTATTACATACCGAACGCTTACAATACAGTAAGCTAGAGAAAAGAAAAATGGGTTTTCAAAGTGTTGCAAATCTCCAAACAATTTTCCAAAAATGTATTGAAAAAGAAATGCACGTCTACACATTCACAGTTCCAAACCGTGTTGTTCCTGGGTCAGCCGTCCTTACGATGTGATAGAAAATCATACAATCCCACTCTCAACAGGCTCTGTGCTGAGGGCTTTCAGGGATTCACTCATTCAATTTTCACCACACCTTTAGGAAGAAGATATTGTTACCTGTTTGCAGCCCTTACGGGAGACGCTCGTCAAACCTCCCTTTTTGAGAAGCTGTTTTAGTTCATGAAACTGACCATCTGTGCTTGTTGCAGGTTTCACAGCCAAGCCACGTTGTCCATGGGCTGCAACCAACCAGTGAGTGGGACTGGTTGGAGAGCCAAAGCCAGGCCTTCCCTGCCCGAGGCAGGACTCCCCAGCAGGTGCTGCGGGCTCTGGAGCACCCTCATCTGCCTGGTAGAATGGGGGAGACGTTCTCAGAACTGCGTTGAGAACTGCTCCCTCACCCCTTTACCACGTATTTGATTCTATTTGGGGGATTGCTTCTTAGAGCTTTTAAATTCCAAAATATGCCCTGAAGATGGCAGCGTTTCACCACCCTAAATGCACAAATCCACAGGAGTTCCTTTCCCACTAGAACCGAGCGTAGCAACCAAGGATGCAGTACGTTACTATTTTGTAATCTGCAGATACCAGTCTTCTTGGCTGGGGTACAGATCGGTTTACTATCCCAGGGAGGACTTTCTTTCTCTTTCACCAGACGTGTCAGCTACCCGAAGGGCACAAACCCAGAGCTGCAAAATGCCAAATAAAATTTCCATCCCTCTTAGGACTCTGTGCACCAAGACGATGCACCCTAAAACTCATTCCAACTTTTACAAAAGTAGCAACAAAAGCCAAAGATGGGAACACTCTATAGTGTCATCCGTAGGCAGGGTATGAATTTGCATTTGTTTTGATAAGAGGTGGTCCTAAGGGATACGGAGTGTCTAAAAAGAAAGTGTTATCATAGTACAGTGTCAAAGAGCCTGGAAAACTAGAGACAGGGTATGCAAAGCGCCTGCATTTCAGGTTCATTTCATTGCTCCCAAAGCCAGACAACAAAGCAAAACCACGAGTAGTTGCAGCGAACTGTCTTTTGGCGCTGGCCCATAGATTCATCTGCTTTTCATCCCCCCATGGCTTCAAGCCCTTTTCAAAGTGATTTCCCTGATAGCTAACATATGTTCATCCTCTGAAACCTATCATCTCCAATTAGATGCACCCCCAGTGAGACACTGAAGCCAATTATCTTTTGGGTTCTCTCATCCTCCCTTTAAGGACAATGAATGGAGGATCTCTTAGAATCCAACTACAAAATTATTCACTCTGAGCGAGGAAAGTCTCTTAAACGTCACCGACGTGGTGGTCACAACTTTGCGATCACTGATCACCCTGAGTGACGGGAAATCATAATCATTTGCTCAACGGTCAGTGTTTCCATGATCATCTTGTTTAAAATCGTGCCCCCAACCCTCCCTGAAGACTGAATGTGTCCCCTCAACATGCCTATGTTGAAGTCCTACCCCACAGTGTGTGGCTGGCTGTATGTGGATGGAGCTTTTAGGGAAGTAACGAAGGGTGCGGGAGGGGATAACAGTGGGACCCAGATCCAAAAGGATTAGGGTCCTTGTAAGAGACACCAGGGAGTGTCACAAAGGGAAGGTTACCTGCAAGCCAAACAGAAGTCCTCACCAGGAACCGAATCAGCCAACACCTTGATCTGAGACTTCCAGCCTCCACAACTGTGAGAAAATAAATTACTGTTGCTTAACCGCCCCCCCTGCCCCTGAGTCCACAGTATTTGTTATGAGGGAGCAAGCATTCCCTGTCCACTTTTCCTCTATTTTCTCTTCTAACACACTACAGAGTTCTTCTCATCGTCAGCGATGCAGAACCTTAGATGCCTACAACTGAAAAGAAAAAAAATAGGCTGAAAACAAATGTCAATGTCCCACTTAAGCAGTTCCAAACAGAAAAACGCCATTAACAAACAGAATGAAGGCGATCTAACACGAAGCCCAGAGCAACACAATTAATAAGGATATTATGAATGTTGACTATGGTTTTTAAAAAATAATCATATCGACAAACTTCCCTTCTGACTGATCAGGGAAGAAAAGAAAATGACCCCAAAATTAGAAAGGGAAAATGCAAGGTAACTCCAAAGATTAAAAAGATGATAAGAGATCACTTTGAATCTCAGCTCCAAGATTTGGAAAATTTACACAAGGAAAATTCCTAGAAAAACCTAACTTGCTATATGAGACTTTACCCATCAGGTGGTGCTGGAATGTCTGTGTTGGAACCGCCAAGCCTATCCAGGGTTTTTGTTTCTGGATCTTCAAGGATAAGCATCAGGACGGTCCAAGGCGGGGCCATCTGGGGTTTGTGCAGGTGACATCCTGGAGTTCTGTGTCACTCTCTAGGGACAGGAGACAGCGGAAGGGGCAATACTGCACGTGCACCCCTATGGTCATTGCAGCATTATCTACAATAGCCAAGATATGGGAACGACCTAAGTGTCCAGCTATGCATGAATGAAGAAAATGTGAGATATACATATATATAATAGTTATTCAGCCATAAAAAAGAATGAAATCCTGCCATCTGTGGACGGACCTTGTGGGCATTACGCTAAGTGAAATAAGAGAAAAACAGAGGTTCTCACTTGTAGGTGGAATCTAGGGGAAAACCAAAAAGAGTTCACAGATACAGAGAATAACAGATTCGTGGCTGCCAGAGGTGGGGGTGAGGAGTGGGCAAAACGGGTGAACTGGGGTCAAATGGTAGAAACTTCCAGTTATAAAATAAGTCCTGGGGAGGTCCTGAACAGCATGGGGACCCCAGTTAACAAGACTACCTGTCTATCTGAAACTTGCTAAGAGAGTAGATCTTAAAAGTTCTCATCACAAGAAAAAAAAATGTCATTGCAATGTGGGGAGGCGGATGTTAACCAGACTTATTGTGGTAATTCCTTTGCAATAAATATAAATATCCAATCATTATGTCGCACACCTGAAACTAACACAATGTTCTATGTCAATTCTACTTCAATTTAAAAAGAAATAAAACTAGGATCCATAAAAAAAAATAGACCAGCCCATCGGAATGCCTTCTGCCATTATGATGGGTATCAACGCCAGTGATGAATATCATTAGTGTAACTCTCAGCAAGGACCATCTCTGCACCATGTGTGTAGTAACTCTTCATCGGCCCAATACCTCAAATCAGATCTTTATGCTATTTTATTCGTTTTCTACTGCTGTTTGACACATTTAACAACTTAAAGCAACATGCACATTTATTATCTCACACTTTCCGTGGACCAGGAGTCCGTGGATCAGGGCACCACTTAGCTGGATCTCAGGGTCTCGCAGCCTGGATCCCAACCGATCTCCCCATCAGAGTCAACCAATGCTCTGACTTGATTCTGTCGCCATGGGGTACCTCAGGCAGGCCCGGTTTAAATGCTTTATGCACCCAGCAGCCTGAGAAGCAGGGACCACGTCCACCCCTATCATATATAGGTGAGGAATTAGAATTCAGGCAAGTTTTGTACACCTCATCACGACAGAGGTGGGATTCGAAATCAGGCAGAGGGCCCCTAGGAATAGATACCTGAGCCCCTAAGACAAAACCTTTTGGGGGTCAGGTGAGGAAAAAACAGAAGCAGCCCTGAGCCCCCGGGGCCCCAGGCAGCCAAGTCCACCAGGGAAGGTCATTGTTGCCTACTGAGGGGCCCCCTGGGGCGTGGCCTAGAAAGACACCTATTCCATCAGTGGGTGGGAAGCTAACAAGAAGTCCAGCTAAGACCCAAGCCCCGGGGAGAAGCTCCAGGACCCTGGGAGCGGACAGATACCTCCCTCCCACACAGGAGGAGTTTGGGGGTGTGGGAAGGACATCCTGGAGGGCACATGGAGAGTAAACGTTACCTCAGTTAATCTTCACTAGTCACATGAAGGAGGGTCTGTCATCTTCAATCGTAGGAGGGTAAAGTGAGAAGTGTGAGTGGCTCTGGCAGGATTGACTCCAGTTGGTTCACACATCTCTGTATCCAAACCCTCGGGGGGGTCCCCATCCCCACCCACACACATGCCGACTCTGGGCTCATTCATCTGACACTCTGGCCAACAGGACAGTAGCGAATCACGCACAAGCGGAAGTTTAGAAAGTGCTTGCATATTTGGGGTTCGCCCCTTCTTCCCACTGGGTATGCGGCAATCACCACACTATGAACAAGCCCCAGCTGGGCCCCTGGAAGGTGAATGAGCCCAGCTACCCCCTCAGAGGTCTCAGACACAGCAGTGAGGCTGTGACCAGAACAGCCAGCCCAGACACAGAACTGTGAGAAATACATGTTTGCTGTCTTCCGCCATTGTGGGGCTGTTTGCTACACGGCGACAACTGACACGTGAAGTCATGTGGCGGGAAGCTGAAGGTAGGGAGTCTGTCTCCTAACCCACCGCACTCTGTGTTCAGTTTAAAACGCTCTTTCAATCTGTTGGTCCCAGGCTGGCCATCCGCCCCTGGGGGCAGGCCCAGGCTCCTGAGATGACATTAAAAATACTTAATGTGTCAATCTCCAGCGTGGTGGAATGGAGTGACATCCTGGGGGGACTCCTGGTATTTAGGGAGTGAACGCGTCAGTACTTGGCTCATGGGAAGGCCTGGGGTGCTTTGGAGGTAGCAGTTACCTGCTATGGGAATAGTTCAACATTTAAACCGCCAGTATGACTATACAAGTATGTACCAGCAAATCGTCAGCCTTGCTTGTTAACAATTTTTGACCTTCTTCATCGTTTTGAAGAACCTAGGTTTGTCCCTTCTCAGAACAGGCACTCACAACTTCCTGGGAAATTTCCCTTAACACAGCCCAACTCAGAAAGTCATTTCTCCTGTTTCTGGGGGACCCCTAAGGAAACGTTCCCCTCAACCCCTGTATGTCCACTGTATTCTTTCACGCGTTTGAAAGAACACACCCTGATCTGTTCTTTCCATTCCCAACGTCACCTCTGGTGTAAACCCTTATTCCCCACACAGTTTGCAAGTCCTTTCTTGGAAATCACACAAAAACAAGAGTATTCTCAGATAATTTATTCGGAATTTTTCATATAAACAGTTAATTATCCCATATTTTACATGCAGAGCGGTTTTGCTATTCCAAAAAAAAAAAGGCATATTCTGTACATGGTGCTACTTGACTCTGGTAGGAAAACATTGAAAAAAAAATAATTGAGCTTTTGGTGGCTTTTGCATTTCCGAGCTGTTTTCCGCACACGCCGAGAGTCATTTGATTCTGCGCGGCTGGCGGCGGACGGGAGGTATCTGCTGCTGACAGGCAAGGCTGAGACCCCCCCCGAGGCACACAAAGTAGGAAGACTAAGCAAGCCATTCCTGAACATGTGCGTGTGTGCACACTCCTTTGGGGGCTGTTCCTCCCTTCTCAGATGGGACCATGAACCCCAGATTTACCATCTGGCTTCTAATAGGGCTTCTGGCGCTGGTGGCCCTAAAATTGGCTGATGGCTGGTTCTGCACCTTGATCAATTGTTAAGGTGACAATGAATCAGACAGTCATTTTTCCTGTTTCTGGGGGACCCCTAAGGAAACATTCCCCTCAACCCCTGTATGTCCACTGCATTCTTTCATGCATTTGAAAGAACACACCCTGATCTGTTCTTTCCATTCCCAACATCACCTCTGGTGTAAACCCATATTCTGAAGACCAGTCTTCAAGGCTTTCTGCAGGGGCTCCATGCTACATGCACCACTTATACACCATCAGCATTGCCCCATTCCCGCAGAATTTCTGAATAGCCTGAGGTGTCAAGGACTTGCCAAGTGGCATCCAAAAGACATTTAACCTTTAACTTCCACTCACCACAAAGTAGAAAAATGACTATTGTGGGGATGACAGCACATCTAATCACTGACCTGGACAGCCTAGCACGGGCCATGCTCTAATGGGGTTCCTGCCCACTGACCAATGTTATGGCAGCTACCGATAAATGCTTCCCAAACCCAACAAACACATTTCATGGCGGACCGTCCGCTCTGGTGGAAGACAGTGGGAAGATCTGTCCATCAGTTGGCAGCCATCTCTGATGATCACAAGATTGTATGTGCACATCATGAAATCGTTTCATTTTCCCTCAGTTGTGCTCAGTTCCACCCAAGAGAACAAAGAGCACCTCTCTCTTCCTACTAGCTTGAAATTTTGGGAAAGCATCCCGGACAGTTCCCAGAATACGAACATTTCCAGACGTGTGTTTGACATCACCAGTCCAGGGAGAGAGTAACATGTTTGGTATTCTTCTCCCGAAAGAAGAAACTATGACCGTGCATTTCGTCACATTCATGAGAAGGGTTTTGATAAGTGTGAGACAGGTTTAAAAGCAGACAACAAGAAAGTGTCAACCTGAGCTGGCTCTGTTACTTTTTTGGGAACCCATCACGGCAACCCCCAAGGGCAATCAGGATTTTCCAGGACCAAAGTTTGTTAGACAATCAACCCTGTCGGATGCCACAGGAGGCTTGTGACCCAACGGCTGCTCACTCTCGTCACTGTAGCAGCAGAGACAGCTAAATGAAGTTCATGAAATCCCCAATATGCAGGGTGGGCCCAGCACCCCACCGTACCTCTCCAAGGCAAGCAGACAAAGGTGAGTCTACAGAGGCGGTGCCTAAAAGTATGGCAAGGGCAGTGAGGTTCTGTGGGTATGACAACAGCCCTACCGGCTCAGCCCACTTACACATGGGTTCTCAAAGCCCTGTCAAGTCAAACAGTCTAGCTTTAAGCCAACCAAACCACAATGCAGCAGTCCAAGGCTTTGTTGCTAAAAAATACACCCAGCACACTGGTGGATTTGAGATTGAGATTTTTCAACGTGACCCCTTCCCACTTGGAGACACTACATTGGGTGTTTTTGTGTAAGATGCCTATGAACGTGACTTGTTCTACTACCAAAAACGCACCTGACCCTGAAAGGAGTGAAAATAAACCAGGAAGCACACAGGGCACCTTAGTGCTCGCTTTGGGGGAATGCAGTGGATAGAGGGGATTCTGGCTCTGCAGAAAAGCGCGGGTGATGGAGTGTCCACTCCTCACCAAAGGGGGATAGCTCAGGCCTGCACACCCCACACATCAGATGCCCTGACACTCGATTCATGTTTAGGGAGCACGCTGTCAATGGACAGAGGATTTTTTTTTTTAAGATTAAATTCAGAGAAAAAAATTATCAGCCAGAAAAAGGATCTATGCTCATATGAAGGCCACCCTTTATGCCAGTGCCCTCCCTCAAAATTCTTACTGGTCCCTGGCATTCGGAATTGGCTGATACGGATTTCCCAATTCAAATTGGATCCAGGCGGAATTCTGAAGTCTCCAAGGTGTCCGTTATTGAACCATATCCTAACGATACACTGAGGTAGACCGTGCTGAGAAAAAAAATCATTGCCTCACATTCACCTGTTTATTTTTTTTTTTGATAAAAATTTACACACTATCCATTTTTTATGAAAGTGATTTTTACAGTGATTTTTTTTATATATTAAAATAAATAATTTTCCCCTAATATAAGAAAAACCTTTCTAAATTAGAAAAATGTGAAAGTTGCTGGTAGTGTCCTAAACAGCCATTGCAAATTTACTATGAAAAGAACAAAATACCTAGATCTACATGTTTTTTTCTTGAATTGACATACAGACCCTCTTATATGTACAAAATAAATTTGGCGAAAATAATTTCTGTACTCACTCCTTGTACCCAATCACTGAGGCTCTCCAGAAATATTTCACATGCCGTAATTTCTCAAATCACATACGTAAGATCTCAATAGGCAATCGGGATTTGTGTCTACCTGTGTTCTTAATGTAGAATTGAGAAGGTCCGGAGGTCACCATTGTGTCTCTATCCCATTCTTAAGCCCGCAACTCTTAAGAGAAGAAGAAAAGGAAGCCGTCAAAAACTCGTAAGAGGATGCACTCAGGGATAACCCGTGGTCGAGCATTTTGATGAACCAAAATAATGAATTCACCATGTTCTTCATTTGAGCAGCTGTGGTTTGTTCCCCAAAGAGAAGAAACCTGGATTCACACCTGTTCAGAAGTTCTCAGGAGCATGAAGACCCTTAGCAGTGTCTCCTCCAGACCGTACTCTCTTAGGGACTGCCACATCGAGAGCACCTGAGAGTCCCACTCGGGCCTCGCACCTGGCCCAGCTGAGGTCACCGGGCACAGAGCAGCTTCTTGGAGGTCAATTCTGAGGACAGTCGATGCCCTGAGGGCAGAGGTGCCAACAGATGCATCTCTCTTCATATTGCTTAGTGTTCTCAAAGTCCATCTGTGCAGTCGTACTGCGGCATCTGGTTTTTGCTGTGTTCACACAGTAACTGTAAGGACGTGCACACCCAGTTGAGGAAGCTCGTGAGGTACACACCGAGAACCAGAAGACCCGAGGGCCACAAGTGTGTTGGAAGGCAGGACACAGCTGTAGGGAGCGGGGAGGGCTGCCAGCTCACCTGGGCAGAAACCAACCCATCCATCAAGCCAAACCGCCCACATCCTCAGCGTGGTCTCACCATGTCCAGAAGGGTTAGCAGCTCACGTGGCTTTATTCCCAGAAAAAATGGGTGCCTTTAAGACCAAACAAATCGGCCACCGGTGCCTCCTCGCCCCACCTCCCCACACAGGCAGACCCTCCCCACGAGCCCTCCCCCCCACCCCAGGATATGGTCAATAACTTAACGAGGCTGGTGCTGGAGATTTTTTAAAAATTAAATATGTTACAAATATATTCTCAAACATCTTTTATCATTTTCTTTTTTTTTTTCTTTTTTCTTTCTTTTTTACGTCCTGGCTTTGGTCTTGAGAGACCCACTATCGCTCCAAACTGCTCCCTCGGCTCCTGGAAAACACTTCACGAAAGTTAAGGGAGAGAAGACTCCTGAGATTATATGGGGCAGTCTCCCAGTAAATAAGAGGGAAGGAGAGGCAGAGATCAGGAACTCAGCACAAATGCCTTCGGCACACACACGCACACACACATCCCAGCCGGCTCTAACCTGGACGCCCCACACGCGCACGCACGTGAGCCGCACACCGGGACTGCAGATCCTTACCAAAAGGACAAAACGAGCAGCTATTGGTCAATTTGAGGAACTGATTTTGTGAAGAAGAAGAAGAAAACAAAAACAAAACAAAAATCCTTCCACCTGGATGAGAAAAACCTTCCCCAAAGCCCAATCCGTAAAGCTTGGAATTCTACTGGAACAAGGAGTTTGGTGTTTTTTTTTTTTCTTTCAAACTTTTGCTCCACAAACAAGCTTGATGCTTTATGCTGTAGCTCAGACACCAGCAAAAAATAAGAAATAAAAAAGATAACATCCTGGATTGAAACTGCAGTCGTCCAAAGGGGGACCATGCCCCGGGAAGTCCTTCCCCTCTGGACTCACAGCTCAGTTCTCTGAGGGCTCATCCCGCTGGCACCCCCACGGATGTCTTGTAAGTCCTAAGAACAGACGTAGACAGACATGATCTCTCAGCTCTGTTTGACAAGGTGGCAGATTTCGTGGGAAGATCCTGAGTTTGCTGGGGACCTTTCAACCCGAGGAACGTGACCATGGGAACCCCATGTGCTGTTAGGAAGGACTGGACCGTGGCAGAGTCAGAATCCGGCCGTTTTTCTTGACCCGGTTCATGTGGGTGTAGGGGATATGCTCCTCATACTTCCGCTTGAGACCCAGGGAGGGGGGCCCTGCATCCCGGCCCCCGGCCTCCTCCCTCTGAGAGTGTGAGGCCCGATCCAGGGGGACGCTCTCCATGTCCTCAAACTCCATCTCCAGCTCCTCGCTCTCGGGCGCCTTGTTCTCCTCGCTGTGGAAGAAGGAAACTTCTGGAAAGCTGGGGTGTAGGTCGTCCTTCAGCAGGTCCACGATCTCCAGGAAGGTCGGCCGCATCTTGGGATTGAATTGCCAGCACAAGTGCATCAGGTCAGTGCTGAGGGACAGAGGGACACATCGGGGGTGAGCCTGGGGAGGTCCGGCCTCACGGCTCCTGCCCACCCCCCGCCCCCCCACGGCCCACACCCACGGATGACAAATGCTGACATCAGAGGGCGGGCAGCAGGCACGGCAGACACGGCAATGCCATCGGTGCCGAAAGACGGTTTTGGAAAGAGAGCCGAGAGGCTGCGTCATCCCAAAGCCGGACTCCGAAAGGGCCTCCCTTGATGTTGCCACGTGTTGAGCATAGTTCGTCCTATTATACATTCCTGCATTTCTCCCTCATTTTGGTGTATCTCCTAAGTTTCACAAATTCCTACCTAAGGCTGCCTGGACAGGCTTCCCTGTGCCCACCAGCAGTCTTTCCAGGCTGAAGGATCCTGCAGGGATCTGATGGGTGCAGCTGTGTGGGTTGAATCTAGAGGGCCAGCTCTGAGCCGATCCTCCAGCCTTTACCCTCTGGAGGGTGGCAGGAAGGGGTTACGATTTTCCTTGTCCAAGAGCACACAGGCCAGGAGCTGAAGGCATGGGATTTCCAATTTACCCCTTTCCTTCCCCACTGTAACTTCTTGGGCGGGGGTTGGCCAACTTCCACCCCTGGCTCAAACCTGGCCCCCAGAGTGTTTTTGTAAATAAAGTTTTATTGGCACACAGCTACACCCGTTTGTTTATGTATTGTCCACGGCTGCCTTTGGGCTACATAGCAGAGTTGAGTAGCTGCTACAGAAAGCCATATGGCCCTCAAAGCTAAAGATATTTACAATATGGTCCCTTACAGAGAAAGGTTATACATCTCTGCCCTAGGGTCTACTTAATTCCTTGGTGCTGAATCTACAGATGGCTATAATAGACATGGTTAGGAAACAGCCTTCATAAAGCAACATTTAGAAATACTTTTCTCTGAGTTTCTAAATAACTCTGCTTTGTACTTTTTTTTCCATATGGTGTCTCTTTAAGCTAGGTTTTCTAAATTGATGTCTTACTCTTTTGGGGGATAAAGCCACAAATGGGCACATTTTGATTTGGGTTTTTCAGGAGGTCAAATTCTTTTCTTAAGAAACACTGATAAAGGACTTTATGTGTCATAAGTGCTCACTGTAGAAAGAAAACACTCCAAAATAGGGAGAAAATACAGCTTGCACACAACTCTCCTTCAGATATAACCTCTTGTCTTTTCTATTTGAAGACATTGGAAATATAATACGTAGAGTCAATGCTTGAACAATGCCACGATTGGCAGTGCCCGCCCTCAGGGAATCAAAAATCTGAGTGTAACTTTTGACTCTCCCAAAACTTAACACCTAATAGCCTACTATTGATTTTATGATACTGAATGATAAAACAGACCAGTTATCTACTTATACTTTATGCACTCATGACATATCCAACTTCTTAATTTTTTTTGGTATTGCTAGGCTGTGCTGTTCGTCTGTGAGTTTTTCCAAATTGTCACAAATCTCCAAAAACAATTTCCACTGTTATTTACTGAAAAAAGCCCACATATAGGCGGACTACTGTAACAACATTGTTCAAGGGTCATAGGTACATGCTTTTTCCACTTACTATTTTAACATAGGCTTATCCATTGATTATAAAACGTTTTTCTAAGCATGATTTGAAATTCCAATTGCTACCTCATATTAGTTTATCAGCTTACTTGGCAGTTTTCGTATTGTTGGAAAGCTGGACCTCAATCTGAGACTAGACAGCATGGCTCTGAGAAGCTATTATAAGGGGGAAAAGAATGTCACCTAGCTGTGTCATTGTTAGCACTGACTATTAGAACGCTCTCTTCTTCCTTCCTTTTGCTATTTTAGGAAGAGTACTTTCCTTTCCTTTCCTTTATATTTATTAGATTATTAGTGAAGTTGGACAATTTTGCAAGAGTTTAATGTCCTGCATGAGTGTTGTCTGTTTGGCCCTATAACAAAAATCTAAAACTAAAATTTGGGGGTATATAACACATATGCCTGACCCAAAAAAAAGTCTTTTTTAATGTTTAGTGATTTTTTTTCCTGTTTTATTGATACATAATTGACATCCCGTATTGGGACAGTTCCCAGAGGCAATGTTAAGTGTATGAAGAATAGACAGTTAAACAAGTTTCCCAGCCTTGCTTCCCCATTTCCTTCTTGCATGGTAACAATGGCTATGGGGTGTCTTGTACAACCTTCCAAAGACCTGACAGGGAAGAAAGCATCCAGGTAAAAATATGATATGCACACCCAAGCATGCATGTAGGCCTATGATGTGCAAACATAGGTGTGCATGCAAAGGCACAATGTACAAACACAAGTGTGCATGCAGGCATGTGACGTGCAAACACAGCTGTGTGTGCAAAGATACAATGTGCAAACCAAGCATGTGTGCACATATGCAAAGTGCAAACCCA
Source organism: Smutsia gigantea (assembly GCA_032199065.1). Lineage (NCBI taxonomy): Eukaryota > Metazoa > Chordata > Mammalia > Pholidota > Manidae > Smutsia > Smutsia gigantea. Next base: position 98,834 of record JAVSCE010022030.1, on the reverse strand, counting down.
AATGCATGTAGACATATGACATGCAAACACAGGTGTGCAAGGCAATGTCTTTTGAATGAACACCCCACACACTGTACCCCCTTATACACTTACACTCTCTCTGGACAATTGTCAGGTTGATCCAGATACCCTCCATCCATGACAAATTTCAACACCTGTTCATTAGACAAGCCTTGGTAAGGCTGTTCTGCCAAGCTGGTGATTTCCCAAAGGACCACGCCGAAGGACCTGCCAACAACAGTTGGGTATAGTAACAAAGAAGCCATTAACACACACGCGCGCACACACGCACATACACACACACGCACACACACACCCCTTCTTGGCTTACTAGAACCTCGTTGGCCAGTTAATGAAACAATTCGTGCTGCATTCAGAAATGCCTATGTTAGTCTCAATCAGAATGTAAGTAGCCATGCAAAGGTCCTCGGACGTGACGTTCCCTTCATTTTCTTGATGGAGAGGCCCCGAGGAAGGCAGTTTAAACTGCCCCTCTTGCCAGTCACACCAGTGGAGCAACCTGGAATTCAAGCCTCGTACTCTGTCAGCCGATCCAATCCACACACAACTCACCACATGTCAGAAGAAGTGGTAAAGACCCCATCCTTCAGGGACTCCGGCGCCATCCACCGTACGGGGAGGAGACCCTTGCCTCCTTTCCGGTAGTAATCCGTTTCGTAGATGTCCCTGGTCATTCCAAAGTCTGACAAAGAACAGAGCACGTGCTCTTAGCCCTCAGCCTGTGGCCCAGGTTTGTGCTCACCTGCCCCACCAACGACCCAGCTGCCCAGCTCAGAACCCACGGTCGGATCCCCGTCTGACCACCTCCCTTTCCTCACGACCCATATCCAAGACCCCAGCGAGTCCTGTCCACCCTCCCTCCACATCCCTCTCGAATCCATTCATTCCTCCCCGTCGCTCTGCCCAGCCCCTCTGCCCGGCCCACCACCAACCACCTCTCAGCTGCAAAACCCCCTCCATCCTGACTCTGATAGCCTGTCGCCCAAGAGAAGCCACATAAATAGGCACTTGCTGCTTCCCATTGCCGATGGAGGATAAGGTCTTTGGAGATGATAAATAGGGTCACGTCACTTCCTGCTTCCCCCTGGCTACATACCATGCCTTGCAAGGCCATTCCAGGTCTGGTTCCTGCCTGTCTCCCTGACCTCACATCTACTACTGCTCTGCAATAAAATACACTCACTTTATTCCCACCACATCAGCCATCGTGCCAGCCTCAGGGCCTTTGCATGTGCTGTCAGCCCCACCCCGGGATGCTGTCATTCAGGTCAACTTCTAGACCTGTGACTCCTCACTGAAATGCTGCCTCCCTGCCAAGGACGGCCTTTCCTCCCTATCAGGGAACTCTTTTACTCTCTTCAGTGTGCTCTTCCCAGTCTCTGCTATCTTGTTTATACATGTGTTAACTATTTTATTCTTCATCAGAACAGCTCTGTCCACCAGAACTTTCTGTCCTGATGCAACCTGGTCTATTTCCTCACCGTCCAATGTGGCAGCCGCTAGGCTCAAGGTGGCTATTGATCACCTCGAATGTGGCCACAGCAACTGATAGACTGAATTTTTTAATTTCACTAGTAAAAAAAAATTTCATTTTGCCAGTAAAAAAAAAAAGTAAGGTAATTTAAACGCAAAGGGCCCCATGTGGCCACTGGCTACCACACCAGATGGTGCAGATAAAACTAAGCTGCGCGGGGGTAGAAAAATCTTACGGTGACTCACGCATCATTCCCGCCTTGTAGCACTTACCATGGGGCTTGCACATACAAGGTACACAGATATTATTTAAGGAAGTGAGTCAGTGAAATGCAATTATAAATTACAGTTTAAGGATCAGGCCCCCACCCCAAATCCTGCCCCTTTGCACTACTGCGAGAGATTGAATTGCTCGTTAGAGGCTGATTCCAAAATCAAACTGGGCCTGCATCACACATTTCAAAGCAGAGGGCCAGACCGACCTCCGATTTTGACGGTGAAATCGTGGGCAACCATGCAGTTCCGTGCGGCAAGGTCCCGGTGCACGAACTTCTTGGCATTCAGGTAGGCCATGCCATCGGCAATCTCCGCCGCCATCTGAACCATCTCTTGCAGGGTAGGAGGGGGGCGGCCCGGGTTATTCTAAAGTGGAAACGTGGGGTTGCGTTCAGCGCCACTGGGGCCCAGGGCCAGAGCGGGGGGCCCTGCTGGGGACCCGGAGGCAGCTCACCTCGGCCTCCGGCCGCAGGGAACGGAGATAACTCTTCAGATCCCCATGAGCCATCAGCTCCATCACCACCAGGGTCGGCTGGCCCTTGGATACCACCCCCAGGAGGCGGACCTGAAGGGTAAGCAGGAGGGGGTCTTGGGTGAGGGTCTGCCGGAAGACTCGGACTCCCTGAGGTCCCCCCGGCTGGTGGCCTGCCCTGCCCCCCGGGGGGCGGGGAGTGTGGTAAGCCCTGGTCTGTCCAGCTCAAATGCCAAGGTCACCACCTTGCTGGGAGAGGGGAGGTGGGGAAAGGAGGAGGAACACAAGACTCACAACCTGGGGGGGTGGTCAGGCAGCAGACAGACCTGCCCACCTACAGCCACATTCCCAGGCACGTCCTACCGACCCTTGTCCAAGGCAACCCTCGGTCATCTCCTTGAGGTCTCCGAGTATAAAAGGCACATTCCTGCCTCCAAGCCTTTGCTTTAGCTGTTCCCTCTGCCAGAGCCTCTGTTCCCTCCCATATCCCCATGGCTCAGTCCCTCCACCCTTGAGTCCCCAGTCCCCGGATTCTGCTCTGCTTTTCCATTTTGCCAGAACATCATCTCCAAACGATGGATGTCTCCTCATGTGCTGCCTAATTAACATACTGGGTTTAGAGCCGGCCACTGCCACAGAAAGAGTCTGTTACTAACTCGAGGGGGGATAGGGGCACTCTCCTGGGTTTAAGAGTGACAAAGGAACCAGGAAGAGGGGAGAGACAGAAAATTCTAGGAAATGATGGGACAGCAACTCAGGCGAGCTGGGAGTGAGCAGGACTGGAGAAGGTACAAAGCGGGGCAGGGACAGGACGGGGCCCATACCCAGTGGCCCCTGCTCTGTGCGGCAGGAGGCGGCGCTGGAAGGAGGGCTGGGCCTGAAGGATGCACCTGTCTGCTCCCCGGCCAACACGGACTTACCACGTGGTGGCAGGTGAAGCCCTTCATGACCGAGGCCTCGTTGAGAAACTCGATCCTCTCCCGCAGGCTGGCAGACTCGTTGACTGTCTTCACGGCCACACGGGTCTCTGCCTCGCCCTTGACGATGTCCCGGGCATTGCCCTCATACACCATGCCGAAGGAGCCCTGCCCCAGCTCCCGGAGGAGGGTGATCTTCTCCCGGGGCACCTCCCACTCGTCCGGCACGTACACAGAGCATGGAAACACTACCTCTCACTTATCTACGCAGCATCCTTGGCGGATCCCCTGGGGGGGGTCCCCTGCCGCCTCCCACCTGACCCCCTTTGCCAACATTCATGGAGTGACTTTTGCGAGCCAGGCATTGGGCACAGAGGCCAGAACAGGACAGGCATGGGCTGGGAAACGAGCCACCGCCGGTCCAGCTGCACCCTCCCCGGTTCTGTCTGATCCAGAACCTGCTGCCGAATGACTCTCCTTCCCACCCGAGCCTGTTTTCTGCAAAGTGTCCAGGGGGTGCAAGAGACCTCCCCAGGAATGGTACTCACCATCACTGGCACTGAGGTACTCGGGATTTGAGGACGCATACAGTGGTCCCAATGGCCCGTCTGGCTGCCTGGAAGAGGAAAAGGGAGGCATTCCAGCTTGACAGTCGTATGGGACTCTGCGGGACACTAGCAGGAGGCTGCAAGCCTCACCAGCGCAAAGGGCAACCCTTAGCAGCAGCACCCTCGTGATAAAGGGCACCGTGTGGGGCGCGGCTGCAGGACCCTGATGTTTTGAATACAAGCCCGCCAGATGGCCACTGAAGCGCGTGCACAGGACGACTCGCCCTGTCATCTGTACCTTATGGTTGTCTGCGTAACCCCTAAAAGCCACTCACCCACTGCTGTTCTAGAGCCTTCTCCTTCTGCTCCTGTTTACTTTTCAGGAAATCGGCAGGCAGGTTGTTAATTACAGCTCTGCCTACCATCCTACTGTATCTAGGATTAGCTCTTTTGGGGCTATTTACGTTAGCTCGTGTATTTACAGTGCGGTATCCTGTGTTGGGGATACTACAGAATGGGAAGCGACTGCACATCTCTTCCTGACGCTGCAATCAGCGACATCGTGTGTGTAGCTTCAAACTGGCCGAGGCAGGAGTATTTTGCCCCTCAGAAACAGGCAGATGTCACCAACCAACACTCGGGTCGGTTTGTTTATTGTTCCGCGGTCTGTCCAGGCTTGGGGAAGCGATGGCAAGAAGGTACATAATGCAGATCGAACTTAAACGTGCGTCATCTCCACAGCTATGACATGGCAAATGGCATAAAACAAACAACTGAGATCATGTTCTTCTCGCAGCTAAGAATTATTATCTGATTCAGCAAAGTCACTCCTCCCGTTGATGAACACGCATGCCTTATTTCGCTTTTGTCTTACTCTTTACTGTAAATAAAACATCAGTCAACGTTCACATTGGAACTACACTCATTCATCAGTCGCAACCACAGGTTGGCGAAAGACAACTTTGTACCTTGGGGGGGAAAAAAATCAATGAAAACCTTTGGCGAGAACCAACTGGCTGGAGGAATTTACGATAAAGACTAGCCCATATTGTATTGCAATCATTATCTGTAAATTGCATGTCACACACATCCTTTATATCAGCGAAACGTATAATAAACTCAGCTAGGGCTCTCTTTATATCTAGGCAAACTTGTTTTTCTGGAGAGCTGGTTGTTAACCATTTACCAGGACACTACCCCACTCACCTCTTTCTCAGGAACAGATAAATGCTTCCGATCACAACACTGAAGAGAAAGACAAAGATGAGGGGGCCGATGATAATTTTTGCAATGTTGGATGGGACATCTACTGAAATAGAATAAGAAAATAAAGGTTTCACATCAGAATGTGTTCACATTCCGAATCACATCGACACCTATAACCGTGGGCCACACACACTTGTTCTCTCCTCTTGTCCCCGGATCTCTGCTGGTCTCCCAGACCCTCATTCTCCAGCAGGCCTGAAATGCCACTGGGCTCCGTGGGGCTGGGTGTCAGGCTCAGGGGTCTGTATTCTGGAAGCACACCCCTGGCCCCCCCCCAGACCACTGCCTACTACCAGCCTTCTCCCTTCCCCAGAGCAGGCAGCCCAGACTGTCAGCTAGGGCCCCACACTCAGAAAGGCCCAGTTCCCAGTTGAATGCTTGAGTGTCTTAATTTTTAAACAAGGGGCCCTGCGTTTCCAGTTTGCATAGGGCCCTGCAAATTAAACAGCCAATCAATCCCACAGAACCTCTGGCAGATGAAAATTTCACCGGGATGTGCCCTGTGCGTGTGTGTGTGAGGGGCTTCTCCTCCCAAAAGCGCCCTTTTTAAACGCACTAAAGAAATGTTACGTGGCCTCTTATTTTCAAAATTCACAGGCAAGGCTGAGCTGTCTGCCATGATAAACACACCCATGAATTCAGACCCTTCCAAGCCGAGGATGAAAATGGCTTTTGAGAAATCAGGGAAGAAAGCTGGTTCTTCAGACCTTTAATATAAATAGCAGTTTCTTGGATACTTAGTAAAATGCTGGGCACTGTATGAAGGGCTTTGTGTGACTAGTCTTATTTAATCATCACCTAAGCCAAGGCGGGTGGTACAATGGTTAACACCAGTTAACGGAGGGGGAAATGGGCTCAGAGGGGTGAGGGGTCTGCCCAAATCCCAGAGCGGGTCCACTGCAGTGCAGGGATCCCAGCCCAGCAGTCTGAGTGAGTTCTTGACCACCGTCCAATGCTGCCTTTGGGGGCCAGCTCTGCCCTGAGAGCCCAGTCCTGGGACTCCTGGCACACAGAAAGTCTCTGTAAATATTTGATGACTGAACAGAACACGAGAAATGGAAACCGTCTGGTCCCACATGGCTGTTTACTACGTGAAGAAGGTCCACCCTTTCCCTTCTTCCTTGGGAGCTGGGAAGCGGTCAGGACTCAGTCTGGGTCGGGGCAGATATGACAGCCACACAGCACCCTGCCCCCGTCTCTGCTTCCCAGGCGCCATCCCCGCTCCCAGCCCTGCTTGCTCCTCAGAGCCTAGCGGCCAGCAGAGCTAGCATGAGATAAGGGAGGCTTCCCGGAGGTACAATTTGAGAATTTCTTCTTGCTCAAGAATTTACACTTGCTCTGAGTCACACAGGGACAACAGTGAGCCCCTGAGAGTGAGTGCCTCTTTAAATTTTGCACCTTGGGTATCTTGCCTGCCTCCCTGTTACATAATAAAGTTTTTTTCTTTTAAAGCGATCTAACGTGTTGAACTCGAATTCTCCAGACTTTTTTTGCTCTTGTTCGTAAGGCCAGGCTGGATCTCCATGGACATGTATCTTTCTCGGACATTTCTGACCATTTCCTTAGGATAAATTTCTAAAAGCAGAACTGTTGGCTTACACAGTAAGAGCCTTTATAGGAGTTTTGGTACGTATTACTAAATGACTCTGTTTCAGCTCTCTCCAACCATGAAAAACAATGTCCATGGGTCTGCACCTTTGGAAGACAGTGAGGTGCTGTGATTAAAGAGCAGAAACAAACAAAAAGAAACCCTTGCCAATTTGATATGTTACAAATTACATGTTGTTTTAATTTGCTTTTTTTTTTTTTGGTGTGGGTTTGAGGGGTGGACCTTTTTTTCTTATGTTTTCTTTTACGTTTCTTTTTAAATTGGCCATTTATGTTCTTGACTCATTCTTGTGTTAGGACACACCTCTTTCACTCTCACATACGCTCTCTGTTCATTTCGTTTTAAGGATATTAACTCTTTGTCGACGATGTCGCAGACATTTTTCCCACTAAGCTATTTTTCCTTAGAGTTTTATTCATGGTGTCTCTGGTCCCTAAGAGAGACTCCAAATCCTTGAAATAGCCTGAGGTGCAGGGGGCATCTTTGTTATCGATGGGCCCCTTGGAACACGCCTAAGGGACACGCTGACTCAGCAATGCAGGCTGGTCACCAGAAAACCATGATCAAAGGGTCTCATCAGTTGTGCCTAGGTAATGAAGCCCCAGTAAAGACGATGAATACCGAGGCTCAGAGGCGCTTCCTGGCTGGTGGACACTCCGATATGTCTGATTCCATAGGGGTACCGTCCTGCCCTTCTCCAATGCATGTCTTCATTTGCCTCACCTACATCCTTTATAATATAACTATCATCGTACTACAGTGCTTTGCTGAGCTCTGTGAGCCAAACTAGCAAATGACTGAATCTGAAAGGGTATTGCCAGGCGGTCAAAGTACAGGTGGCCTGGCGAACCCCAAAACTTGCATCTGGCATCTGCAGTCAGGACAGTCTTGTTGAGGTCCATGTTTTTGACCTTATGGGGTCTGTGCTCGCTCTGCTGGACAGTGTCAGAATGGCGGTACGGTGTGTATACCCGGTGGGTTCAGAACGTTCACTCCAGTCCTGGCCCTGACCAGATCCATCACGACCCACTTTCCACACTCCCACAGTGCCCAGGATGTGACAATCCCACTGAGCAGAAGAAAGCCATGTCGTCCCTCCACCCAAACTCCTGCCCCTCCTGGTCTAGAACGTCTCCTCACCAGGTCATTTTCTGTTTACTCGTTCAAGTGTCTAAGTTCCCACCCCATGTGGAACTGAACATCTTTTGTCCCCACTTATACATTCTACCAGGTCAGCCGGGAGGTCACCACCTCCAGGAAGCACTCCCTGACCAGCTCAGCCTTCTCCACTTCTCCCCACGCTACCGGCCACACACAGGACTTAGGGCCTGCACGTTGAGGGAACACCCAGGGCTGAGTAGGTACACCTGCCCATGGGGGGCACAGCCCATCTAAAAATAAGGACAGGGACACTAGTAACAGGAGCTATTATGTGCATCAGACATGCCCTGTGCCAGCTACTTGACATTCACAATATCGCTGAAACCTCCCTTCACCTCCAGAGGTGGTCCTACTAGTCTCCCCAGCGTCAGGTGGAGAAGTACAGGCTCAGAGAAGGCAAGCACAACACCCTGGTCACACAGCAGCAGCCAAACAACCCAGGGGTCAAGTCCAAGGCCAGCAGGGAGCCACCACACTACCCTAACCATCGTATGAAAGGTTCTGCCGTGCCCAGCGCCACGCACAGACCCAACCAGTCAAAGCTGCCGTGCAGACTTACAATAGTCGGTCACATAGAAATAGGTGGCTTCCGTCCAGGAACCATTACCCGCCAGGGAGGTGGCCCGGACGCGCACGCTGTAATTCCCTGGGGGCAGCCCTCGCAGCCTGCAGCCCCGCTCCAGAGCAAAATGCCTCCGGGAGACGCAGAGGTGCAGCTCCTGGAAGACAAGGGGGTGAGAAAGGGGAGGTGGGGAAGCTGTACATTTGGGAGCATCTGCCCTGACCAGGACTATCACAGACAGGATGGCTCAGGAAAGACAGAGGAAGTAACGCACAATCAGAGTGTCACACGCAAGCCGCTCTGAGACTCGCAGAATTTTAGAACCTTAGCTCTATGCATAAGGAACCAAACACAGAGGTGATCATTACAGATCACAGCCAACTCTTCCCAAACCACACACTGGGCGTTCAACCTGGGTTATTCCATTTCATTCTTATGACAGCCCGATCGGGGACTTCGCCACGCATCAGGGGCGAGGATATGGAAGCTAAGGGAAGAGGTTGGTGAACTTTTGCTGTGAAGGACCAGAGGGTAAATATTTTCAGCTTAGAGGGGCCACACGCTCACTGTCACCGACTCAACTCTGCTGCTATAACACGAAAGCAGCCAGAGACGTCTCCTGAATCCGGAACACGAGCAAATGACAGGTGTTGACGGTGAGACAACGAGACGCTGTGGACGTTGAAAGCTGAACTTCATGTAAATGTACATGTGTCATGAGATACTGCTTTTCTTTTGATATGTTTTTTTTCTTCCAGCCACTTTAAGATGTGAAAGCAATTCTTAGCTCTCAGGCTCTACGAAAACGCGTACAACAGTAGTTTGCTGACCCCTGGTTGAGGGGACAAAATGGTTTGTCGAAGATCTTATTGCTGTTAAGTGGCAGGGCCAGCCCTTGAACTCTGGATCCAAAATTTCTTGAAACCACCGTGGGACATGTTCACCAGGCCTCCAGGAAGACCAAGAAGGAGAGCAAAGAAGCGACCCCTTCACCAAAGTCGAATTTCAAATCCAATTTTGACCACCTTTTATAAAATATTCTCTAGCATTTGGTGGGAGGTCTTTTTCATTTTTTTTTTCCCCCCTCTCATTTGCTAGTTTAATAGCCAAAATTACCTCTAGCTGTATCACTTTTGAATCTCTCTCTCCTTGAACTTTGCATTAGAATCATTCCTCTCCTGTCCGGGAGACCCTGACCCCGGGGACCACCCTGGCCCTAGAAAGAGCATCGATTTTTGATTTTCATGTGCTCTTATCCTTTGCTTCTGTATCTCTTGTGGTTTTGAGCTTTTTCTTTCTTGTGAGCACAGACTTTCATGCAAGTGGCTTCTTCAGTCATGATCACGTTCTCTGCTTTTGCTTTTTGGCGTCTATGGAGAGAGATCCATCAGGCCCCAGAAACTTCCGTCACGCTCCCTTCCTGGGATGGCCACCACAGAAGGACGCGTTTCCCTTCTGTCCTGGATAGCAGCTTACCTTTGGTTTCTGTATTTGCTTATTTGTCTGCTTCTACTTGGTGACTCATCTGACTTGGAAGAAAACTTTGGACTAGAGATCCCCACCCTTGCCTCCAGCCCGGTTTGTTTTCTTGGGGTTATTGTCACATGAGAAGCCCGGGAGTTCTTAACACCTCTTTCTCTCCCCACTGGGATTTTTCCATTCCAGTTCTCTGCATGCACTATTAGCTCAGAGGTGTGTTGGGAAGTTCTCAAAATTTGGACCCATGCTTGCAGGTTTCATGATCTTATTTCCCCGTGAGCCTCACAAGCTGATAAGCTTATGCATTTGTCTCCATGTGCGTGTTGATCCCTGCGGCGTGTATGCTTTACTTTTTTTTCCTGTCTTTTATCAGAGATTTTGGTAGATCCCTACTCTTTTAAGAATGGTAAAAGAAATCAAATCAAATCAAATCAAAAGGCTGTACCATGGGAAGAAAGGAGTTCTCAAATCTGTCCTGAAGAAAATATACCCAACAGTGTAAATGGTATAAAAAAGTTTACACAATTTTTTTCTTACTTTATCAAAGCAATGTGAAGCAATAAAGGAAAATGATGGAGATAATCCATCAGTCTTGTCTATACAGAGGTTTTTTAAAAGGTGACTATAACCTCTCACTCTCTCCTAATTTTCCCTCCATCTCTATTCCCCTAAAAGACAAATAGGGTTGGTCTGTCTGAGATTGGGTTGGGCGCTGGGGGAAAAGGCCGTGGAGGGGGGTATTCCTACTGGTGACCCTTGGGTTCCAGGAACGGTGGCCCAGCTGAAGGCAGCTGAGAGACCCGAGGGTTTGACCCACGGCAAATAGGGTAACCAACTGTCCCAGTTTATCCAGGACCACGGGGTTCCTAGGATGTCGGACTTCAGTGCTCAGACCTGGAAAACTCCAGGCAAATGGGAATGAGTTCAGTGAGGGCAACAGGCATAAAATCAAGGAGGATCTACAGTGGGAAACACATGCGGCTCCCTGCACAGAATCCATTTCTCCTGCTGCCAATGACCACCCTGAACTTCCTTCGGAACCCGGATCTCCCCCTGGAATGGCTCCTGCCCTCCCCCCTCCCCCCTATGGTTCCAGGACCGACCCTAACTGCCTGGGGCGGAAGAGTTCCGCGGGTTCAGGAACGTGCACGGGATTTAGGCACCAAAGAGCCGTCACCAAAATGCCAGTCAAGACCACAGAGAGACACCGCTTCACACCCACCACCGTGGCTCCCATCAGAAACAGGAGCCAGAGCAAGGGTTGGCGACAACGTGGGAGATGGGAACCATCACAGGCTGCAGTGGGAATGTAAAATGGTGCAGCTGCTTTGGGAAAGAGTTCGGCATTTCCTCAACCAGTGAAATGTAGAGTAAGATACAACCCGGGAATCCCACCCCTACGTATGCACCCCCAGAGCACTGAAAACGTGCGTCCAGGTCAAAGCCCGCACACCAGCCCTCACAGCCGCATTAGTCGTAACAGCCAAAAGGTGGAAGCCTCCCACACGTGCACTGAAAGATGGACGGATAAACATGCGGCCCATCCATCCTGTGGAATATTATTCAGTTATAAAAAAGGCATGAGGTCCTCATGCTTGAAAACGTAATGCCAAGGACAGAAGCCAATACCCAAAGGCTGCATATTGCGTGAATCCTTTACTGGAAACTTCCAGAACATGTAAATCCACAAAGACAGAAAGCGGGTGTAGCCGTGGCCAGGAGCTGGGGGTGGGGAGTGGTGCGGGAAGGGAGGAGGGGGGAACGGGGTTTCTTTTTGGGGTGATAAAAGCATTCTGAAATTGTGGGGATGGTCGCACCCCTCTGTGAATGTACCAAAACCACTGAATCGTACATTTTAAATGGGTGTTACTTTTGTGGTATATGAATGTATCTTATCTCAATAAAACCATTATTTTTTTTGTTAACCCCCCTGCCTGCTTGTATGGCTCCCAAAGACAAAAATATTGACTCTCTGGCCATTTGTAGGAAATGACTTCTTCTCCAAAGCCCAACAGTCCGGGTTTCAGTGCTGGGTGGGTGACCCCGAACGAGCCCACTCGGTTACTCTGGTTCGGGAGCCGGACGCTAACAGATCCTCCTGGTCACTGTGGGGTTTAAATGGATCATTGTAAAGGACTCAGCCCAGTGTCTGCAACAGGAGAAGGGCTTAGTCAAAGGCAGGGTACATCCTCTGGGTCAAACCCAGCGAGGTGATGTGACTTACCTCCCGGAAGTCACCCAGTAACAGGGAGAATTACCCGCAATCAGGTCCAGGTCTCAGCCAGTGTCTCTTCTAAGTGCCCTTCCTGGGATGGAGCCCTTCCCCACAATGGTTACAGGCATGGCTTAGAGCAGACGCTGGCAAACTACAGCCCCTGGGCCGGTTTTTGTAAGAAACATTTTCTTGGCCGAGAAGCACACCCACTGCTTTCTATTTCCTCTATATGGTAGCTTTTGAGCTACGACTGCAGAGTTAAGTGTTTGCAACAGAGGCTGTCTGGCTGCAAAGCCAACGTGTTCACTATCTGCTTCTTTACGGAAAAAAAAGGTGGCAACCCCTGGATGAGAACATCAGATAGTCTTGGGTTTGAATCCTGACTTTATCCTTAAGGACCTTGGACACGACTTAAATTCTGGACGCCTCAGGAGTGATCTCACTGGGGTCCTCTAAGGATTTATTGCATTTTGTTGGTCCCGAGAGGCACATTATTTTCGCATTTGGACATTTCTGAAATCGGAATGCATCTCACAAGCCATCTTACAATTAGAACCGGCAGCGTCTTTGCTTCTTCAGCAGTCCATAAAAATAATGGGGCCTCTTACCATGTCTTAGATGTGATAAAATATGACAAATGAGATACTGTTGTGTAACCTTGCTGAGCAGGCATGGGGTACAGAGTGAGTCCTTGGGATAGCTTAGCTACTTTTTTATTCTTCTTAGATTCCGTATCTTGGGTACCTCTGCATTCACCCATCACCTTGAGTTTCTGGTAGTGGGAAAGCCCCCAACAAAAAAGGCACTTATGAAGGTCTTCAGGGACTTATTCCCAGACTCAGATAACCCTCTCAAAAGTGAAGTGAGTTCATGTCATGTCAGGAGGGGCACAGATGCAGGCAACCAACCTTCGACTTAAAGGGCAGAGCTCCCGGGCCATGTGGGAAACTGGGAAAAAACATAGGCTTCTAGGCTGGCATTTCTGACCCAACCTTCTCCCTGGAATATTGTCTCTCAAGGCTTTGAGCCCTAATGGCAAAGGATCTGAGGAACAAAGCATCAGGACCGTAAGTTAAGAAGAGGAAGGAGGGGCCAGTGACAGCCTCAAAGGCTCAAGGACCTTACCTCATCGCCATATCGTCGGTAACTCACTTCGTACAGCACAATCAGACCATTGGGTTCCTTGGGCTCCTGCCACATCAAGTGAACCACGTTGTTCTCAAAAATGTCATGGGTCACGGGGCCAACAATGTCGTCCGCCTTGGCTGTAAGGAGCAGTGGTGAGAGGCAGAGATGTGACCCCGGATCAAATCCCACCTCCGCCACCTACCAGCTAAGCCACTTCAAGCTGGTTGCCTGACTTCCCTGTGTTTCATTTCCCTCATCGGAGAAGGACATATAAAACTTGTGGGATATAAACACCTTGGGGGATCGTCTCTGTATTTATGTGTATCTATCTACCTACCTACCTACCTATCTCACATACTGTGGGTCCCATTTCTCTGGAGAACCCTGACTAATAACACTAACAAGTCGGTAGTTCTTGATCTCACTTGACTTTTCTTGTGGCTTGTATTTTCTGATGTTTCTATCATGGCTGTGTATGACTCGTGTAATGAAAAAGTATTAAGGCAAATACGGGTTGGACCCCGAGGGCATTACACTAATTGAAATCAGGTGGAGGAAGACAAACACCGTATGATCTCACTTACATGTGGAATCTAAAAAAAAGCTGAGCCCATAGAAGCGGAGAGCAGAGGAGTGGATGCTGGTGGTGGGGGGTAGAAGGGCAACAGTGTAGATGGCCGTCGAAGGGTACGAACACCCACACACAAGGTGAATTCGTTCTGGGGAATCCAACGTACAGTGTGGTTGCTGTAACTAACCATGCTGTGTTACACACCTGAACGTTGCTGAGAGTAAATCTTAGGTGTTCTCACCACAAAAAGAAATGCTGATTTTGAGATGGGACAGGTGTTTGCTAACCCTACAGTGGTAATCGCGCTGCAATACGTCAGTGCATCAAATCAACATGAGGGGCACCCGAAACTTACACAACGTTGTTACATGTTCGTGGTATTTCCACAGAGCCGGGAAAAGTTAAAAATGATACAGACAAGTATGCCAAAGGACACATCTTTGCTGCCCAGAGGGCAGAGAGCGTCTCCTTGGTTGGCCTGGGTCCCCCAGCCCCAGGGTGGGACAACCCACCTTCAGGCATGGTTCTGGCGCTCACATAGGCGGCCACGCTGCACCTCTCCTCAGGGGACTCCTGGTTGCAAGCCTGCAGCTCGATGCGGTAGCCTGTGAAATGGTGCAGCCCAGAGATGACCAGCGACTCCTTGTTTACCACTTTCTCAAAGGGCCTGTGCTCCTCTGGGACCGTGGGCATGACTGTTGTCACATTCCCGACATCACCAAGGGCCCTGCGTTTCCGCGATGGCCTGTCACGACAGCAGGGCGCACAAGGTCATGCTATTACCATCTCAAAAAACAAATACGACACTGGAGAATCAAAAGCTTAAAATGAAAGACTGTGGGGGATGCAAGGGGGCACACGGATTAAAATGCAAATTGCCAGAATTACAACCCAGAGCAGCTTTCCCGATGCCCCTGTGAGCACGGTTAAGTTTCAGGGCTCCAGGACTATCTGTAGGAGACACACCAGTATTGCCCTAGACATGCTTGCTTGATTTCAGGTTTTCATTTTGCAGATTAATAGCCAGGGTCAGATTAACACCCAGGGTCAGTGTTAAAAATAAGATGCCAAAAGCATGGTAGAGGTGAGCTACAGACCGACATCGCCAGGGGAAACACATCTTCTAATTCTTAGGACCGTTTAGGACGCCTGTCTGTATAACTTGAATGATTAAACGTCAGTTCTTGGTGGAAAAAAAAACAACCTTATGAGTCAGGTTGGTAAAGCTAACTCAAAACACCACCTGTGCAGTGGGCACACATTTTCCCTCTTAAAAAGATGTGTTAAGAAATAAAAGTTGGTGAGTGTATACGTGTGTCAAAATTCACCAAGCCGCACACCAAGATTTGTGCATCTGATTGTACAAACCTCAATAAAAGAGGGGAAAATAAATTTCCATCATTTACGCCACCCCTCCAAAAAAAGAAAGAAATATTGATAGCCTAAAAATTCATAAACACCTCAAAAATACAAAGAAAACTTAAATTATTTGTCATATCACTGTCCGCTGTTTCCTGGGGTGATTTTTTTTCTGTATTTCTCAAATTTTTTCTAGAAATATTATGTCTGGGATGTGTGGAACAACCTGGTTTTATAATCCACTTTCTAGTATATCTTGACTATATTAATTATAATCTCAGAAGCATTCTTCAAATATGTTCCTTAAAACAGCATGTCTTAAGAAGGGACATTATGATTAGTAGATGTAATGTTGGGGGGGCACGGGGAGGGCAGTACAACCCAGAGAAGACAAGTAGTGACTCTATAGCATCTCACTACGCTGATGGACAGTGACTGCAATGGGGTTGGTGGGGGGGACCTGATGAAGGGGGTAGTTTAATAACCATAATATTACTCATTTAACTGTAGATTAATGATATCAAAATAAACTTAAAAAAAAGAGGACACTAATAAATGGAAATTCATCCCCCCCCCCCCAAAAAAAACCCAGCATGTCTTCAGTAGGACAGAATTCACATTTTTTTTTTCCTGTTTCCTTAAGAGGGTTTTCCCTCCTCATTACAAAAGTGGCACGTGCTCCTGGCAGGACACTCAGAAAACTAAAATATTCTATGAAAGGCATGAGCTGTAATTTACTAAGCATCTTTCACTTCTTGTTAACACTGTCAGAGGAGTCAGTTGTTTTTTTTTTCTATTATAAATTCTGCTTTGAGCTTTGCTGGACTGTCTTATCCGTTCCTGAAAGTATTCCTGGGAGAGTCATTCTTAATGCCTATGATTGAAGCGCTATCTGGAAGCTTCATGATGACGTGTGGTCTCCCCCGTAACCCTTTAAACTGCACCTCCAGAAAACCTCAGCAATGCTGAGACTCAAAGGGACTTTTGGAGGGATTTGTTTGTTTGTTTTTCTGATTTTCAACCTGGGAGATTTAAAGCACAAAGGAAGGCATCAATCTACTGCTTTCCTTTGCACCTCTTTGCACGGCTGACTGCGACGTCTTCCTTTAGTGGGCGCTTGTGTTTCCCTAGGGAATTGTCCATCCTTGTGCTTTTTTTCCCATGAATTTCTAGTTTTCTCTTATCCCTATCCCCCTGTTACCTATTCAGTCCCCGAGGATATTAACCCTTTATCAACTGTATCATGCAATTTACCCCGGTTTGCAGTCTGCCAGTGAGTTTTCTTTCCAAATGTTTTGAAACATTCTTTCACGTTTATCTGTAGAACTTTTACAGCTCGGCAAATTTTTACATTCTTTTTCCCCCTGACAGGTAATTCTCAATGGGGTCACGAAAGTTTTATGGCACTTACAAAGGATCTTTTCCCCTGTTTTATAGTCTAATCGTTGCCAGCGTATCTACGGGCTTTTTGTGTATTTGTGTCGCACTTCCTTTCCCGGACTCTATTTCTAAGAGTTTCATGGTTGATTTTCTCGGGTTTTCAAAGCACATACTAGGAAAAGCGACAGCGAACGTGTCCGTAAGAGCTAGAGAGTAAACACTTCGGGTTTTTAGGGACATGTGGCCTTTTTCACAAGTACTTAACATTTAATGGCTTTCAGGAGGCCACTGTAGCTGCGAAGGAGCCATAAACGACAAGTAAACAAACAGGGGGGCCTACATGCCCATAAACCGTCACTGACAAAACAGGCAGACCCAAAACGGTCTGGAAGCAGGTGATCCTGCCAAATCGTGGGAGTGTCAATAGCAGCCTGACGCTAGGTCCCAACACCGAGTCACGCCCCTGGTGCCATCTCATCACGCAGGTGTCTGCCATCTCACATTCTCACAAGAAGAAATGTGAGTCCAGCACGGTAAGATATTTTGAGAGCAAGAAAGCGACGACATCCACATCCCTTTTATTACAGCACATTGTTATAACTGTTCTATTTCATTAATGTTAATCTCTTCCTGTGCCTGATTTAGAAATTAAGCTTTATCATAGGATTGTTTGGCTAGGAAAATATATAATACGCACAGGGCTTGGTATTATCTGTCGTTCCAGACATCCACTGGCAGTCTTAAAACATATCCTGCATGAAGAAAGGGAAGGGGGCTACGGTACACCAGGGTTGTAATCCAAGCAGACCACAGATGGTCAAGAAGGACCCTCAGGACAAACCACCAACCGACTTTTCCACTCCTACAAACACAGTCTCACACTAGACGAGTGGTTCTCAGCCAGGGGTGGAGACTCTGTGCCCTGCCCTGCTGCTGGGGGGACGTTCGGCATGTCTGGAGATATTTTCGGTTGTCACTACTGGAGGGACATCGTGTGGGTGGAGTCCAGAGGTGCTGCTCGCCATTCCATGGGGGCCACAGGGCGGTCCCGGGGCAACATCTGGTCTCAAACGTCATTAGGTCTGACGCCGAGCAGCTCTGGTCTGGACCAAGCCCTCAAATTTCCAAGCCTTTCTTTTCTACAATATTCCAAACGGCCACTAGAGGTCAGATCGGGGCCGCGCATATGCCTGAAAAAACACCGCAGAAAGAGTAAAATCCCCTGCATGGGCACAATGGGTGAATGTCATGTACAGCGCGGTGGCTCTACTTAATTACACTGTACCGCACATTTGAAAGTCGCTAAGCGACTAGATCCCCAAAGTTCCCATCACAAGAAGAAGAAATTGCTATGTGGTGCCAAAATGTTAATTAGAACGTGGCGATCATTTTGCAACATACACGGTTATCAAATCGTTACATGGTACTCCTGAAACGAATATACTGTTTCATGTTGGTGATACCTCAATAAAAGGAAATGTATTGAGAAAAAAAAAAAACCTCCCCCCCCCCACCCCCCCAGGACCCGGACCTGCCTTTCCGGTCTTGCCCTCTCTTCCTCCCAGGAGCCTATGATCCGTCCCCTGACCAGCCTTTCCCCATGGCGCCTCTGTCTGTCCTGGCAGAATAAAAAGGTAAAATGGACACCCCCCTTTTTATTCTTAAAGGGAAGTCCGATGGTCCTCAGTGGAACTCAGGGACGCGGTGGTACACTTTTGCTCCCACCTGCTGTCCCATGCTTGTCACCGCAAATAAAAATGTTCTGCTTCCAGCCAGTCTCCCCCACCACCCGCCACATGTGGCTAAGACTCTGGATGCTGGTCTCAGCTCTGCACACACGCCGGATGTTGACAAATAAATGCCTATGAATGAATGCATGGAGGGAAGTGTGTGGCATCTACCAGGTGCCCGGCAAGTACCACCTCGATTCCATTTTTAATTAGACTGTGTTAGTTAAGATTTTTCTCCACATTCATGCCCTGAACCCATTTCAGGATGAAAGCATTAAACGTGTGAATCTGTGAAGCCTCGGGTACCCACAGAGCAGCCCAGGACATGCACCAAGCCACGGAAGCCCCTGGGGTCTCAAAGGCACAGGACATGCTCCCTGACCCGCCTGGCCCACAGGGACCACCAGGGGCCACACACAAGTCCCACACATTGCCATACCTACTGTCCTCGGCACCAGGGCCTGAAGAGGATTTTCTGTGAAAACAAAATCAACCGCTTTGAGGACAGACAGCGCTTCTTCAGGCAGACCGCTTGCTTCTGACAGCCTGGAAGCCACCCTCAGTCCAAAGGCAGCCTGCCCTTCACCATGGGCCACTTATTCCCATCACCTGAACCACACCTTCTCCAGCAGGTGTGGAGAGCACAGCTCAAGGGGGATAAAATCAGAGGAAACATCCGCCAGGGACCTGGCCCTTGGATGTGAACTTGACCACATTTAAACATCACAGCTGACCCAGGTGTTTCCCTGAGTCCAACTGTGCTTTGCTTTTAACAGGGAAAAGAGTAACTACCTCAACGCCTGGGCTGTACCACTGAATGCTCTTTGGGACTCCGGGGAAGGGGGAACATGCAAGAAGGAAAGAAAAAAAAAAGAAGAAAAGAGAATTTACATATTGACGAATCCTGGGAAAGGTCAGCTCGGATGGGGAGCAGTTGGAGAGACCCATTTTAGAATCTTGTTTTATTCCAATGTCAACCTCCTAGGATTTTGATCCCCTCTGGAAATGGCCAATCGCATCAGATGTTTCTGGGGAGCCGTCTGCTGAGTGTTTTAAGGGAGAGGACTCAAAGCCCACATCACACACACACACACACACACACACACACACACACACACACAGGCTGTGCGAACCAGAGAGTAGCCTCGCCAGCTCCGAAATGCAGGCTTTGGACCCGTGAAAGGCGGGGAGAGCTGCTGCTTCAGCAGGTGACCGTAAAGACTCATGAGCTAAAATGATGCAGACAGGTGCTCCTGGCATCTAGTGGGTGGAAGCCAGAGATGATGGGCAAAACCCTCCAACGTACAGGATGATCCCCACAGCACAAAGAAAGATCTGGCTCCAAATGTTGATAGGGTCCAGGTTGAGAGGCCCTGAGTGACTCTTGTGCTCTTATAATCCTAAAAGATAGGAACCACGATTACCTCCATTTTACAGCTGAGTAAACTGAGGAGGCGTCAAGAGAGGTATAACAACCTATGACCCACAAAAACTTGCCTTTTACCTATGTGCCCTTGCTTTGCAAGAAAGATAAAGAGGGAAGACACAGGATCATTTTTACCACAAACCGTCCCAGTAGATAAGATGCCCACCAGCCAATCCCCTCACTCACTAAAGGAAACTCAGCATATTTAAATAGGAGAAGCCTCCAGGTTTTGAAGATGCTGTGGAAAGTTCCGGAAGGATGAGAAAGTTACACAGATTTAAAAAAAGAGAGACTGTACTGATCTTGGCGCTCAGTGGTAAATCAAACCCGGGGCTGGGCAGGCATTGCTCAGGACCTGCCGGAGAATCTAATGGAGTTGGTTTCAAAACTCAGAGGGAGGCCGGCAGATGGGATAAAAGAGTTTAGGGGATGTAGGAAAGCAAAGGTGAAATTGTTTAAACATTTCCTCCTTCTGGGGTGATTCTGTGTTTCTTCCTGGGAAGGTTCCTGCTGAAATTGCAGTATCTCTCCATCCAGCCACCCACCCTCTGCGTCCCCATTTCATCTTGTTCCCTAGGTAACGACCCCAACAGCAAGCCAATGAAAACTGCTAACCTGGGGACGAAAACCACATTGTGCAGGTAATCCTCAAAGGTCTTCCTGAACGAGGATTCCTCGAGCTCCTTGAGGATCTGAGAGTCCGTCTTCGGGCAGGAGCAACATTCACCGGCAGCCTCTTCATATTCACTGTGGTTGTGCCTCTGCGACCCCTCTGACTCAAACGGTGGGGACCAGGTCCGGGAGGGCAGCTTCAACCCTAGACATGGGCAGAGCAAGTGGTTCATATGCACGTAGAGCTAAGGGGGCCTGCGCAGAAGAGCTGGGGACACAGGACAGAGCTCGGGGCCGGGGTCTGCATTCAAGTTCTGCTGAGAAAAATAAAACCCTCCGGGAGAGGTCCTGTCTGTGTCAACTGAGATGACGCACATCAGTGTATCTCCAAAATCGTAAGACACCATGACCCCAAGGGGCTGGAGACCATAAGGAAACCTCGTGGAATTTATATGCTAGCGGGGCCACTGAACCCAATGAAGTAACAAATACATCTGCCATAGGTTAGATGGCAGGGTGAAAAGACAGGGCGTGGGGGACGCTATATTCCTGGAGGTGGTCTCAGAGAAACCGTGCAGTCTTCAGTTAAGGAAAGGATTCAGCCTTCCACACCCCTTGGTATAAAGCAGCTCAGACGGAGCCCAGAGCAAGTGCAGATGCCCTAAGGTAAGAATTTCCTTGGTACATGTCAAAAGACAGTAAGAATCCGCTAACTAGAAGGGGCTGAGAGAGGAGGTGGGATTAGAAGGACTGGGGGTGGGGGGACCAAGTACAGCTAAATGAATGAATCAATCAATCAACCAAACACATAAATATAAAGTAACAGAGAGCAGAGAATTCCACATGAAATTCTATGGGTTCCAACTTATGGACACAATGGTTTTATTGAGCGATCAAATGAAAAGAACCTACGGTTCATTCAGGAATCTGGAGGTCAGATCAGAGCAGCAGTTCTCACCCGTAAGGGGATTCTGCACTTGCTGAAGACCCCAGGACATTGGACAAGGTCTGGAGGCATTTGGGTTGTTGGGACTGTTGTGGGGTAGAGGAGGCTACCAGCATCTACCTGGTGGTGGCCAGGAATGGGCTCACACCCTACAAAGCAGAGGACCACCCCACCACGAAGAATACTCCAGCCCCTATGTCAACCACGCTGAGGTAGACAGAGAAACCCTGGTCTAAAGACAGGGCAGGAGATCAGAGAAATTCTTCAAAGAAGCCCAGCAAAGGGAATTAAAAAAAAAAAAAGCAAGCTTCTGAAAGCAGCAGCCTTAAAGACACAAAGCTGTTTTCAAAGTACCACGGCTGGCCGCGTCTTGACCCCTGACGTCCACTCCCTGGGCACCTGCCACTCATGTGAGCAGTTCTGGTACCACCTCTAGGACGGACACTCAGCCTACGGGCGAATCTCAGACTCCTGCCGCCAGCCCTCTGGTGCTTGTGTTTATGGAGATGGAGCACTTTTTTCCTCTCCCCTTGAATGGGTCTGGGTAGGCGATGAACTCTCAGTACACTCCTGTGAATGGCGAGTATCCACTCGGAAACTCAAGTATTTATACAGCTTTGAAAGCCTGCAAGTGACAGCCCCCAGTCCCACCATCCACTTTCTGTCTCTATGGATCTGACTCTGCTAGGGACCTCCTAGAAGTGGTATAGACAGGATCTGTGATCATTACAAATAAAGCCATGTTTAAATAACCACGTCATAATGACAGATGCAGACTTCCAGAATAAAACGCATTTGGACATTTACGAATGGACATAAATTAACCTGTCTGGGGAGCTGTCAGAGGACCTAGGGAAGACGTGGTGGGTGGAAGAAAAACAAGGGGGTTTTCTCTGGAAGAGAAGATCCAACAGCTTCCTGGAGACAAGGGGACTTGGGATTGAGGACCAGATGGAGCATCTTGCTTCCTTTCGCCTCGCTGGCGTCACATCCATGGGGACAGGAAGGATGATGGGGGAAGGGATGGGAGTGGGTGTTTCAGTTTGGGAAGATGGCAAGTTCTGGAGATGGAGGGGGGGATGGTTGCATGACAATGCGAATGGGCTTCACGTCACCCAGCTGTGCCCTTGAAATGTTAAGATGGTAAATGTTGTTTGTTTTACAACAATTAAAAAAAAACGTACAGTGGATGATTTGTATCGTATTATTGAAATTTGCTAAGAAAGAGCTTAAATGTTCTCGCAAAAAAAAAAAAAGATAAATGCGGGAGATGATGGATGTGTTCATTAACTAGGTAGGAGGCAGCCTGTCCCAGCATAAGCACGTATCAAATCCCATTCCCTGCCCCAGCCCCCAGTCCCACCATCCACTTTCTGTCTCTATGGATCTGACTCTGCTAGGGACCTCCTAGAAGTGGTATAGACAGGATCTGTGATCATTACAAATAAAGCCATGTTTAAATAACCACGTCATAATGACAGATGTAGACTTCCAGAATAAAACGCATGGCTCTTAAAAAAAAAAAAAAAGCCAAGTGCTGACGGCCGCTTCTGGTGCCAGTGGTTTGGTTACTCGAAGGCCGGGCCAGCAGCTCGCAGCTGAGCTGATGACTGCTTGCTCCTGAGTTATATAAAGCCCCCGAGGAGATAAATCACGTTTGCAACCCCAAGCTCAGGCGGGCTGTGAGGTCACACACATACATATAGCCCATGATCTTAGAGCTGGGACAACTCCCGGAGATAATCTGGCCTCCTGCCCCTTCTCCCAATAAGGAGGCAGCGGGTGACAAGCTCGGTGACTTGTCCAAAGCCCTATGGCAGGTCACAGATCCAGCCAAGAGCAGATGGCAGCCTCCACACCTCAGCCATGGCTTGCCAGCTCCAAGGTCAAGGGCTGAGGAGAGCCCCTAGCTCGAAAAAAAACAATCTTTCTCCAGTTTGATGGGGTTTTGTACAAATCCAGTTTTACATTTTAAACTAATTTACACCAACTAGTTGGAGGCTTCAAATATTTTTCCATTTTTCTGCAGATGGAGGGAAGCCCGTTCAGTAAACAAGATTAAATACCATGGCTGGGGCTGATGGTGGAGGACACATCATTAGTATAAATTTTTAATGGAAGTCACAGGAGAGAATAGGTATCCTCTTCGCTGTCTCTGATCCTTAAAATTTAAGTGTCTGAATTTAGGGCTGAAATTCTTCCCTGACTTTATCGATAACCTCTCGACACACTCAGTTGTGTTCCTAGCTCAACCCGGAAGTCTTCCGTGGGTTCCCACAGCCGTAGCCCCACCAGGAGAGGGAAGAAGAGGAGAAAATTCTAGAGAGAAATGGTGCAAAACATGGGAAACACGTGTTTTCAACACGAGCCTCCAGGGTGTCGTCACGTGGCGATGTTTAGAAACCGGGCACGCGTGTTTTTGTACGGGGTGAAACGCAGTGTGCATGCACGCATGTACTTGTCCACACCCTGGGAACACAGTGTTGGGAGGAGATGCTGCCCTGGAAGAAGAACAAGGTGAAGCAGAGGCCCCCGCACACCTGCCCGCACTCACCTTTGAGGCAATAATCCAGCTCGTACAGTTCACTGTCTTCCGCCTGCCTTTCCCAGAAGACCAGGTAGTGTGTGATGTTGCCGTTGGGATCGGAGGGAGGCTTCCACTTGAGAATAATCTGGGACGAGGAATTCGAAACCGAGATGGGATCCAGGGGGACAGAAGGATCTGCAGAGGAGACAGGAAACCGGTCCATGGTGAGGAGGAGATCGCAAGCTTGAGAGCAGACACCCCAGTCAGAGAAACTGTGAGGATGTTCGCTGCCAGGTTATTTAACATCGGAGAAAATGGGAGACGGGTGGAATGCTCACCCGATGAGGGCACAGGTTCCCAAATTATGGTCCATTTGTGCCACAGATGATGTAGCCATTCATTCATTCATGCCACAAACATTTATGGAATTCCAACTACGTGCCCAACTCTCTGTGTTCTGGGTGCCATAAAGACGCTGGAGAAAGGCAGGATGGTGGGAAGAGACAAATACGCTCGCATTTTCTGGTTGACATTTACCCTCTATCAAACCCAGGTGCAGGGCAGATGTTGGGAGATGGATGCCAGTCAATCATATCACCGAGCTGGCAGCTTAGCTAACATCTCAAACCGCATCACCTCTGGGCTGCATGCATGAGACCTTCTCCTCCAGGATGAAGGCGCCTTGAGTTGTTGGTGAGGGGTGGGGTGGGGATGGGGGTCTCAAGGTAGAGGACACAGGGTATACAAAGACCTGGAAACTTCCAGCCCTTTTGCTATCGCTATGTCAAGAGACAGAGCATTAGCCCAATATGCTGGGGCTGGTTCATAAAGTTTGGACGCTGTCCTACAGGACGGGGTTCCCAACCTTGGCACGACCGACATTTGGGGCCGGGGCGGGGGGCCGTCCTGTGCATATTGCAGGATGTCGAGCAGCTCCCCTGGTCTCCACCCACTAGATGCCAGGTCCCCCCCTCTGCAGTCATGACAACCAAAAATATCTTCATGGTGGGGGTGGGGAGCAGAATCAACCCCCTTCAAAAATGGGGGGGCAGGGGCACAGAGATGAAACAAAAATGGCACATTGAACATTGCTGAAGCCAGGAGATGGTTCATGGGGCTCATTTTTCTTTCTGCTTTTGTGGGTATTTAAATGTTTTCCATCATGGAAAGCAGAAACACACCTACAGATACCCCTCAGGTGGCCTGTTACCACTGCCTTATCTTCGGAAACGATATACTCCGTCGACCGGCTCTTTCAGAAGCCAATAACCAAGCAAAAGAGCATTTCATTTGACATCACTGGGTCTGCCTATTAAAGGCAAGACATCCACTCTATGCGCAAATTCATCTGCACAAGAAATACTTACTAGTGGCATCCGTCTGGACGTAGATGATGTCGCTCTTGGCCCCGTATGTACGGCGTTCATCGGAAAAGGTGACCAAGGTCTTCACAAAGATGGCATACTGCGTCCACGGCTTCAGACCCCTCATCAGCCACCCAGGGTGGTTCTGAGACTTGGGGTCATTGGACCTCTGAGGCGGGTCAATGTCCACCACTGTCCAGCTGTTAGAGCCGCACGCATCCTGCCCATCAAACTCTGTCACGTTCTGATAAGGACTTCCAAGACAAAAAAGGAGAAGAAAGACCATTGCCATTTTGTGCCTATCGCTCTGAGCGCCACAGACACACGGCCAGGGGTGAAGTGACAACCTGTAGGGCTGCGTCCTGTTTACCAGCAATGGTATACAAGCAGTGGTCCCAAACAGAGAGGGGCTGCTTCCCTTATGTCCCCATTGCCCCATAATGAAGATGCAGATGACACCAGTTACCTCATGAGTTACTGATAAGATTATATGAGAGAACGTGTTCGATGTCTCGGCCCACAGCCCGACACATTATGAGAGACGGAGTTATTATTAATATTAATGCAATCCCCACGTTCGTGATCTGCCTTTAAAATTTCAGCATGAATTATATCCTGAAAATAACTAGGTGATATTTAATGGGGACAGAGTTTCAGTCTGGGATGATGAAAACATTCTGGATGGAGATGGTGGTGAGGATCACACAACAAAGTGAATGTACTTAATGTCACTGAACTGATGACTGAAACACAGTTAAAATGGCCAATCATGTGTTATGGGTGTTTTAACCACAATCTTTTAAGTGTTGGAAAAAAATAGAGAATAGGTAAAAAAAAATAAAAATTTTAAAACCTAGGCAGACCGAGCGACTTCTGGTTGAGGGCATCTGGTGAGATGTTCGTAGAAGAGGCAAAATGGAATATTGCTACAGGAAATTGGCCGATCTGGACATCCAAAAGGAACCTGTCTGCTTCAATTTCTGGCTCTTGACAAAGGGAGATACTGACTTCAAACACCAGCAACTGGGAAGTTCGTAAAAAGGAAAACTATGGTATTTATTCCCCGAGGAGGACGGACCTGGGAGCTTCAGAGGGGAACACCTGAGCTCACACCTCTTCACCCTCCTACTTACGCCTCTTTGTAGAAAAGCATAAAACCGAGGAGGTCTCGGAAGTCGGGGGGCCAATACGGCTCCCATTTCAGCAAGATCTTGTCAGAAGATTTTCGGATGGAAGAAAATTTAAGTAATTCATTTTCACCTAGAAGAGTTCAAGAAAAATAACCCAGTATCAGTATTTTGTTTCCACCCAGAGCAGGTGGTCCTACATTTCTAAGAGTGACCACGGGAAGGGAAATGTCAGTCTGCCGTTCCCTTGATGGGTCTCGTTCCCACATGCCTCTTCCCACGTTCCAAGGCAAGAACTGGTCATGCAAGTCAGCTCCTACGCAAGCCGACTACTTGGCCAGATGCTCAACTGAGTAACAGTCGTCAGCGCCAATGCCAAAAGGACAATTGGCCAGTAGTTATTGGGAAAAGGGATTTTCAACAGTAATGTTTGTCCTGAGGCAATTTCATCGTGTAATTGGACTTTCAGGCCTGACACATCAGATATGAACTCCAAGGCAAATGAGTTTACAGAGTGTGCAGATCATTATATTTTGGAGAGACAGTTCCTTGGCAATACAATGCTTGGAGAGAACAATTCTCTCGGCCTGGAATGCAAGCCTTCCCTTAAAGCTCTCTGCTCCCCCCTCCCTCTGCTAAAGGACTGCAGCGTGGACCACATTCTGTCCTAATGAACCAGTTCCACACAAGGATATCAGGGCTCAGCTATCACTTCAAGGAAGCACAGTTGGCTGGCGGTCAGCAGATGTACTAACTGCATGACCTGCTGTAGCATTCAAGCCAAGGTCATATAAAAGGAGGATTCATTCATTTACTCAGTGCTTATATGGCAGCTTCCAATGTCAGGCACTGTATTTGACGCAATAGGCAAAATGGATAAGGGATTAAGATGTACCACAACCGAGCTCAGTATCTCTGAAAGCCTATTACACATATAGTTGTTGTACCTCATTGAGGGGCAGGGACATGCCCCCTGTGGGCCAGTGTGGCGGGCAAGGGGGAGGGCAGCCACACGATCTGGTCCACAGGCTTGGCAGGACCAGGGCATCGCCACTTACAGGATGCCTGGTCCCCATTGGTCTTCAACGCAATGTCGTTCCTCTCCTGGCGTCCTTGGGTTCCTGAAACTTCCTCCATCTTGTGAATTTCTGACAAGCAGAGTTTGGGGTTATAGTGGAAGAAGAGCTTCCCCTGAGTGATTGTGAGGTTGTGTTTGCTCCAGTCCCATAGTTGTCTTAAGTTCTGGTTGTCCAAGGCATAGAAAGAGTAATTCCTATGGAAACACACACATACCTAAGTCATTCCTCAGGGCCATGGATGGAGTTCATCTTGTTCAGTGCTGTATCTCCAGTCCTGACCACTTGCTTGCCACATACTCATTACATGTTGAAGGGGAGCTGAGAGGGAAAGGGGAAATTAAGGATGTCTTCATGGCCAGTTAGGTGTCTGAGCTCGGTCTTGTGGGTGAGGAGGGTAGACGGTGATGGACTGAGATATGGGTTTGGCAGAGCCTAAAGACGGAAGACACAGAGGCATCTGAGCTGGGCTCCGGGACAGCAAAGTAGCCTTCTCCGGCCAACGATGACAGGCAACAAGACTGACGTGCAGTGAGCCAAACCATCTAGTATACAGCATGCCTGACCAAGACCAAGAACGTGTGCCCTTCCTCGGGTAGAGGGGAGCCACGGACGGTTTTATCATGACTCAGTTAACTTGATTAGATTTGTGCCTTAGAATATTAGTGGGCTACCAGCATATGACAGACGGGAGAAGGGAAGCACTTAGACCTGTGCTGCCCAGATGCAGAAACTATTCATCACACCTGGCCATTGAGCACCTGAAATGCACCATTTTGAACTGTAGTAGAAGCAAAAATGCAGATTTTGAAGACTTCATGTGCACAAAACAGATGTGAAAGATCTTTATAATCTTTTTATATTGAGCTCATCTTCAAAATAAATTTTAGATTTAATGGGTTAAGTGAAATGCATTATTAAAATTCATTTCACCTATTTCTTGTAAAGCTTTTTAAATGTGGCTACTAGAACAGTTAACATCACATATGTGACTTGTATCTCTGTTGGAGGACACTGGTCTCATTCTAGGACGCCCAGCTAGGAGGCCTTTGGAACAATCCCAATGAAAGGTTTGAGTTTCAGCAAAAAGGCAGTTCTGTGGCAGAAAAATCTCTATTAACTGGTTAGTGGTTCAAGACGTGCACTGGCTTCTTAAGAGCTAATCACAGCCGCCTCTTTTCCTTGACCTCTTCTACCATGCAGACTGGAAAAGGTAAATATTCACTCTTCCAGCCTCCCTTGCTGCTAAGGGCAGCATGGGACCCAGTTCTTGCCAAAGAGATATAAGCAGACCTCAGTGTTGGGAGTGAGAGTGTGGGAGGTTCCAGGCAAGCGGTTTTTTTTTTTAAGAGAGTCTCAATTGGCATGTGTCTTTGTCCCTTGCCCTTTCAACTGACAGTTTGACAAGTGTGAGGCTGGGAGTGAGGCAGCCACCTTGTGACCATGAGGAGCCCAACAATGGAAAGAACCTGGGTCCCTGACAGCACTTGAACAGCTCTCCTCAGCCTTCTTGCCCATGAGTCCATCACTACCTGCACAAAGCATGGCTTAGACTTTATTTCTATTGCTTTGCTCAAAGAAATAGGGTCAGTGGAACCTCGAGCGGAGGGACTCCAAGAAATGAGTATAGACAGCTTGGACAAGGAAGGGAGTTCCATCTTGCATTATGTTGCATTTGAGGCTCCTTGTTGGGGGAGGGGGGGTGTCACCTGGCAGAAGACAGGTGTGAAGGTAAGCTAAGACCGGAGGTCTCAGCGCAGGAAGAGAGAGGTCACTGGACAGATGGCCCAGGCTGGGAGTGTAGCATATCAACCTTCAAGGGCAGGTGAAGGAAAGGGAGTCTGGGAGGGAAACGTTTCAAGTAGATGACATAAAGATTTATATATATATATATGTGTAGTGAAATCACCTTTAGTTAATATCCATCACCTTACATAGTTTTAAAAAAATTCTTTCCTGAGAACTTTCAAGATTTACTCTCTTAGCAACTTTCAAATACATAATATAATTTTAACTACAGTCACCATGCTGTACATTACATCCCCATGACTTATTTTATAACTGGAAGTTTGTACCTTTTGACCACTGGCATCAATTTCCCCCTCCCCCCAACCTTCCACCTCTAGCAACCACCAAATCTGTTCTCTGTATCTATGAGCTTGGTTGTCATCTTCTTTTGTTTTAGATTGCATGTGTAAGTAAGAGCCTATGGTATTTGTCTTTCTCTATCTGACGTGCCTCGCTTAGCATAATGCCCTGAAGGTCCATCCATGTTTTAGTCAATGGCAGGAATTCCTTCTTTTTTATGGGTGAATAATATTCCCTTGTGTGGATATACCACCTCTTCTTTATCGATTCGTTAATCAGCAAACACTTAGGTTTTTTCCATATCTCGGCAAAAACCCTAAGTTTTTCTAACTTACGGTATCCTAGTAAGCATTTGGGCCACAGACACAGAACCAGGCCCACGTACCCAATTTCCAAGGTCTCTCCTCGAATCAGACGTAACTTCCGGAAGAAGGAAAGCGACACCAAGGCATAGGATCGGCGGATTTTCAGATACCCTGAAATTTCTTCAATGAGTCCGAGGTTGGCCTCCAGCTCAGCTGCCAGGTTGTCTAAGGAAAGAGACAACATCCGGTGAGCTTCTATATAAATATCTCAATCTTCCCATAATCTCCCATGGCAAGGAGTCAACCTACGGGCTGCAAATAATTTGGACATATCCTGCTGAAAACACATCATATTTAGAATACAATTCAATGTCCCTACTACAGGGTCTACAAGTCCCTAAATAAGTGACCACAGCTTTTCTCATCTTTTACCTTGTTCATCCTGTTCCAGACACACAGGCCCCTACAGCCCCACAGGTGAGACACACCCCTGCCTCAGGACTGTTGCACTGGCTGCCTCCTTTGCCCAGAATATTATTCTCCCACATTTATGCTTGGTTTGCTCCATCACCAACTCAAAGCATCCGTCCTCAGACCAGAAACTTCTACAATAGCAAAACCCCCCTGCTTCTCCATCTCAGAGGCTGGCAAACGACCGCCTACTGGCCAAATCCAGCCTGTGTTGTAAATAACGTTAAATCAGAACAGAGCCAAATCCATCTGTTCACAGGCTCTCTATGGCTGTTTTTTACTCTTCAACATCAGAGCTGAATAGTTAACACAGAGAGTGCCTGGCCTGCAAGGCTGAAAGTATTTATTACATGGCCCTTTATAAGAAAAGGTCGCCGACCCCTGCTCCCGCCGTTACCCTGCAGTACTTCCCTTCATAGTTTACATTCTACACTGACCTGCTTATTTGGAAGATCCAATCTGAGCAGACCTGGCCTTGTTCACGGGGAGCATTCAATAAATGTTTGTTGAATAAACAAACAATGGAATGCCTTCTTGCCGGGGATGGTATTTCTAGAAATATGGTCCCCAGACCTGCCACAGGGCATGTTGCCTGCTTGTTAAAAATGCAAATCCCTGATGTCCCGGCTCCCAGTTTAGACACTAAGAATCTCAGGGTGGGTGGGGCCAGGCCTGAGCTGTGAATTTCAGGCTTGAAAGCAGATCCCTTAAGTGGCTCCACTGATCGGTTGGCATCTGGGCTGTTTTCCCTCTGTGTTCCCAGAAGTGGACCCCAGCAGGCCACAACCTGTCCCCCCAACTCCCCCCATGGCACTCACTGCCCCCTCGAATGTTAATGGTTAGGCTCCCGTTGACAACGGTGCAGCCTCGGAGCTCCTGGGCGGATGTCACTGAGTCAATGGTCTTCTCGCCTTCCAAGAGGTGGCAGATTTTGGGACAGGGACCCAGGCATGGAGTACACATCAAACTAAGGATAGAGCAGAGAGAGAATAGGTCAGGGCACACGGGACCTCACACACACACACACACACACACACACACACACACACACACACACGGCAGACCCCATGGGGCTCACAGTCCCAAGAGACAGCACTTACACCATTAACCCTAAGGCTGGGAAGTTTTAAACATGGCACCTTTGACATTTAGGGCCAGGGAATTCTCCGTTGTGGGGGGCTGTCCTGCACACTGAGGGGGCTGAGCAGCGTCCCTGGATTCCACCCACTCATTGCCGTGACAGTCAAAAATATCTCCAAACATTGTCCTCTGCAGGAGGGAGGGACAGATAGTCCTCGGGAAAGAAACTGAAGTGACAGGCTTAGATCATTACCCGAGGATGGCAGATCCTAGAACAGCACCCAGAAGTCATGTTTTACCGCAAAGTGATAGGATTTTCACTGAACCCAAGGGAGAATCATATGCCTACCCGGTACAGACAGGACCCAACCCATTACACCAAGTAGATGGACTTGTGGTGTTACCAAGGCGACAGGAATTATGCAGAGCCGATGGGCCAAAACGATAGGATTCACTTTGCCGCTGTGCCCAGTTACCAGGACCCTCCCCACGCCACAGGGTCTCTGAGGTCGGCTCTCAGCTAGCATGACCTTCTTAGATCCAGGCAGGACCCAGGATCCAGGCCAGGCTGGGCATTATCTTCCATGCCCGTGGGGGTTCAGAGATAGCCACACACTTAAGCCAGCCCAGTGAGGGTTTTGCTAGAACTTAAATTGTCTAAAACACTTGGCACATAGGAAACAAAGATCATTAGTCCTTGCTATGACAACCCTTTGTGAGCAGCAGACATCCTTGTTGTTACTGTTGGTATTTCCATATCCCTGCATATCCCATCCTTCCGAATAATCTCTGTGTTGGTGGTGTGATAAAGAACATCTCTGGCCTTTGTCCCGGCTCCTGGTATAAAACTTCAAAGGCCCTGGGAATTTCCACAGCAATAGAAGCATCCTTGTTAGGCCCATAAGGTGACTTCTGATGGTCTCTACATAGCTTTAGGATGGCGGCCGGTCACCAGAAAGACCGAATCTGTGATCACCGGACTGGATCTTTCAGCCGCGTGATCTCCAGAGAGGGGCGCGGGGACCAGATGGTGAAGGGTTCAGTCCATCACACCTCTGCAATGAGACTCCAACAAAAATTCCAGACACCAAGTCAGTGGGGCTCCCAGATGGCGAATGCCCCCATGTGCCAGGATGATGTTACCTGCACCTGCAGGGCCAAAGCTCTGTGCCGGGGCCTCTCCCAGACCTTGCCCTACATGGGTCCTTAACGAGGACGCTGTAATTGTCAGCATATGTGATGTAAGGGCCTGACATGAAGCTACTGATTGCCAATATCCATCTTGAAGAAACAACACAGTTGCTAGCCAAACAGCCAGATAAGGAATTAGGCTGCCCCCACCCATCAGGGTCCCTGTCTCAGAGAGCCCTGGGTGACACCGATAACTGACCACCTGCGGGGTCTGACGCCACCTCTGGGGGTTGGTGTCAGAACGGTACTATAGAGCACCCAGCTGCTGTCAGCTGGGCTGGAAACAGAATTGTGACCCAATGTTTGTGCTCTTTGGTTGGTTCTACACGGAGCACCTATTATGTGACAGGTGATAATCTAAGCCAGGGGTGTTGGCAAACTAGGACCCACGGGCCAAACCCGGCTGGCCACCTGTTTTTGGTAAACAATGTTAAATTGGAAGACAGCCACACCCACACTGGTTTATATTATCCTCTATGGCTGCTCTCAGCTTTAAGGGTAGATGAGTAGCTCCAACAGAAACCATATGGCCCTCAGAACTGAAAATATTTACTATCTGGCCCTTTGCCAACGCTGTTCTAAACCACAGGTACACACGAGTGAACAAAATAGACGATCTACTTTCCCTGCTGGAGATTACAAATGGCCACAAGGTCTTTGCAGCCCTTCCCACCAAAAAGTGGAGTCTATTTCCCCACCCACTGAATCAGGGTTTGGCCAACGGGACCGTAGCAGAGGCTTGAAAAGTATTTGTGCATCGGGGCATGCCATTCCTGGCTACTGGGTTGAGAAAACACATGGAGAGGGGCCACAGCTGCCCACCTAAGACCTGAGAGGCTATCCTATACCGTCCAGCCCCAGCTGACCCAGCCCAGGCCAGACAAACCACCAGTCAACCCAAAGAATCATTAGAAATCTTAAATGAGCGCTGTTTCACGTCCCCGAGGGCTAGGGTGGTTTGTTACACAGCAAGCTCCAACTGATACACTTGTGAAGCATATGGTTTGATTGGCGGAAATTTTAAAACTGACACTTGAAACATCAGCTGTGGTAAAGGATACGACAAGAGTTAAAAACTGAGCAATATGCCAAATTCCAACAGGGTGGTCAGAGAGGGAAGGATTCTCAGAGGAAGGAACTTTTAAGGTATGAAGCCAGCCATGTGAAGATCAAGGAGCAGAGAATTCTAGAGAGAGGGAACCACACCCACCACACTCTTCATATTTACCCCAAATATCAAGTAGCCCTTATCTCAAGTAAAGAGCACCCTTGTGCCCCCACCAGGGACCTCAGAAGGATCACAGATGGCAAGGCCTTTCAATGAATTCACTCAGGTTCCCAGACCTCTGTTGCAAAAACATCAAAAACTATTTCCCAGACGTCCCCCAAGAATGGAAGAAAGTATCTGGTCCTATCTGGTATCAAACCACATTAGAAGATGCAGCAACATTCAAGTCCTTTAGACTTGAATAAAACTATCAGAAGGAAAACTGTTCATTTCTCTCAAAACCTACAAAGTAAAATACTGCCATGACAGTGTTATTGGGGCCCTTGCCTGGGCCCTGGAGTACTCAGTGAAGGTCCCAGGCACCAGGACACATCACCAGTTTCATGGGGTTTCAGTTCTAGGAGCCAGTACCCCATTCACAAGAATATCACAGGAGGTTGCTCTATTTCGCAAGCCTTAGTTATGGCCAGGAAAAAATACCTTTTATTTAAAGCCAACGTTTTTTAAATCAACACCTCACAGGAAGATGTCAATATCCATGCTTTCTATCAAACATGAAAACAAAACAGAAATAAATCAAAAGGAATATGGTCATTTTCCCAACCTTAGTGATAAAATGGCCCAAAAAAGGAGGGGAGGAAAAAAAAAAACCTGTCTGGAACACGAAGGTGATTTACGGAGGCCTATTTTTGGTCAACAAAGCTACTTGATAGGTTTTATAAAAAAAACATATAAAACATTTGGTACTTGGAGGTTCCACAAACACTCAGAGAGAGCCTCTTGAGAACCGAAATAAAGACTGTTTTCCTTCCCACCCCCTCCCCACCCGGGGAAATGAAATTTCCCACCAGAACAACTCTCGCTTGGCTAATTCTTAAGCCCAAAGAGGAAGATTTTTTTACGTAAGCAGATCAGCTCAAAGGCCCTGGACGTGCGTCTGTTTCTGATTTGTTTTTGTGTTGTTTGGTGGGGTTTTTTTTTTCCAATCCTCGACATAAAAACCAGGAAACAGATTTTTGAAGCTTGGCTACAGCCCCAAGACACCGAAATAGCTCATCTAAGAAGCTAACAGCATGAACAAAAGTCTTCAATGGACATAGGAAATCTGAGTCACTGCCGAGGACAGAAAATCCTGCTATTTCTCACCCAAGTAGAAGGAAATGGGTTGACGGCACTGTCCTTCAAAAAACAGCAAAGCCCTGGAAATGATCTAGAACCAAGCCTCTTCGTCTTTGAGTTCCAGGCGAATCTCAGCAAACCTGAGCTTGTAACAGTCAGGCAGCTACGTCAGGAGGGGGCCAGCCCAGTCCCGAGGGCGGATTCTAGGACTTCTATCTTTCGTCTCCTATTCTCAAAGCGAAGCACAGAAAGCTTTAAAGATGGGGTGCAAGATGCCAAAAATATTTATTCTCCAGCCCTTTACAGAAAAAGTTTGTGGACTCCGGCTCCGAAGGCCAGGACCAAAGCAGGAGGCAGAAATGGCAACTGAGAGACCCAAGCATGTCACAAAACATGAGCAAGTCCCTAGCTCCTGGCCAATTAACTCTGGGTTTCCGCACAGTTTTAACAGGTGGCACCAATGGCAATCACACGCTGTCCCCGCACCCCGACCCGAGAACCCACGCTCGGACTCACTTGCTGGAATTCATCGTGTATCCAGAGGGACATTCGGGGATGCACCTGTCATTGTGGATGACGTACTGGTGGCAACCTGGCACCCGGGAGTTTTTGCATTTGTTATGCAGGTCCTGGCAGAAGCTGAAGTTCACGCAGCGCCAGTCTTGGAAGTGGTAGTATGGGGGTGGGCAGGTCTCCACGCACCTGCCCTCCAGGTAGAAGTTACGGCAGGCCACGCACCTGGTGGGGTCATTGGGCTCGGAGCAGTTGCCCAGACACTCGCTGTGGCAGCAGAGGCCTTCGGCAGTGCAGCCGTGTGACTTGCATACAGTCGGGCAAACTGGAGACAGAAAGGAAACAGCTGGTCAAAGGCTCTGCAGATACCTGTCTGCACAGAGGGCCGTGCTGGATCAGGCAGAGCAAGCCACACAAAACAGTAACAAAACAGTCACACTTCTGTAGCCCGAGCCAGGCACAGCTATGGACTATTCCAGCCCCCAAACCAGGGGCGTAAACACTCCCACATGGCCCGTGTCAGGCTACCAACAAAAAGTTACTGAACGTGGAGCTGGTAAGATACATCACAGCATTAAACTGTATGGCCACTGAAGACAGTGGACCCGTGAACAGCACATGGATGTTTCTCCATGAGTATGTTGGACAAAAAAATTTTTTGAGATCGGCAACAATTTGCAAGATCGCTTTCTTTTCTCTAGCCTATTTTTTTGTAAGAACCCAGTGCGTGATACAGAGAACATACAGAACACGTGTTCAGCTGTTCATGTCATCAGTAAGGCTTCCGCTCAACTGTACCCTATTAGTTGCTGAGTTTTGGGGGAGCCCCAAGTTACCCTTGGATTTTCAATGCAGGGGTTCGGCACCCCAAGTTCCTGTGTGGGGGTACAGGGGCCAACTGTAGTAGTAGGAAATAATCTCAAAAGCATTAATAGAAAAACACACTGAGATAATTCAGGAAATGGTGAGTGTTGAGTATTCCTTACCTTTGTTTGTAACACAATTTGTTTAATTATGAGTTCCTATCATTTAAATTTTAATAACAG
This sequence comes from Smutsia gigantea, assembly GCA_032199065.1. Classification (NCBI taxonomy): domain Eukaryota; kingdom Metazoa; phylum Chordata; class Mammalia; order Pholidota; family Manidae; genus Smutsia; species Smutsia gigantea. The sequence goes on along the minus strand of JAVSCE010022030.1, from coordinate 62,548 downwards.
CTTGTTCAATAACCAAGTTTCCTAGAAATTATACAAGTGGCCCTAGCAAGCTGGCTCAAGCTGGTATAAACAGAGATGTGGTCAACTCCATTTTCTCTGTTTTACAAATGGGGAAATGAAGGCACAGAGCAGTAAGGCAGACTGCCCAAAGGTTGCGGACTGCTTCGACAGACATTGGCTTGCATTGATCTAAAAACTGAGACACGGTGTGAACAAGGTGACCGCAGACCCTGCCTCCAGCTGCCCATGGCCCGATGGGCGAGGCACGTCAATAATTGAGATGAATGCGTGATTGCTTTGGCAACGAACGCCACGCTGCAGGGAAGGGGAGGTGACATTTGTGCAGCGACCTATAGGAGATCACGAACGGGCAGGAACCAGAAGGATGTGCGGCTGGGGGAACAGAGGCCGTGCGTGGGCTTCATGCTTGGAAGAAGTTTCTTGTTCGACACAACTGAACTTGTCCACCGAAGGCTGGAGGCCACCTGGCTTCCTCCAGCAGCTGGTCACACATCCCCCTCCTCCCAGTGTCTCACTACTCATCGCTCCCTAACTACCCTTTGATTTCGGTCTCTCGGCATCCGGCCTGGGCCCCGAGGGCCAGCCCTCCCTGCCCAGGCTGTCGGCAAATTTGTCCACAGACAGATGGCTTCCCTGAAGCTGGACAGACCTCAGCCACGGCACAGCCTGTCCTGGGAGATGTTTACATCTTCGCTCATGCCCTGCCCAGCTTGAAACATGGTCTGGAAGTGCAATTCAGCCTAAATTCTCAGGCTCTCGGATTGTGGCAGTGAACCTTATGGCCCAAGTGGGCCCCACTGACTGGACCCCAGGAACAGCAGCAGCCCCTGAACCAAAGTCACACACGAGACACATTGTATGATGAACTTTCCTTGATGACGGAAATGTTCTCGCTCTGCACTGCCCACCACAGGAGCCATTTCTCCCCTGTGGCTGCTGAGTGTGGTTACTGCAATGAGGAACCAAATCCCTTTCTAATTGTGGCAAAACACACGTAGCATAAAACTGACCATCTTAACTATTTCTGAGTGTGCAGCTCGGCGGCATGAAGCACACTCACACGTCATGCAGCCGTCCCCACCCTCCATCTCCACACCTTTGCATCTCCCCAAACTGAAGCTCTGTCCCCATGAAACACTAACTCCCCAGCCCCCGGGCCCCACCACCCACTGTCTGTCTCTGGGCATGGGGCTCCTCTAGGGATCTCCTAGGAGTGGGATCAGACAGGGTCTGTCCTGGGTCTGGCTCATTTCACTGAGCACAGTGCCCTCAAGGTCCATCCACATTGTAGCAAGTGTCAAACTGTCCTTCCTTGTTAAGGCTGAATAATACTCCAGCATGTGCATGGACCACACTGTGTGTATCCACCCATCCATCCATCCATCATCCATCCATCATTCATCCATCCATCCATCCATCCATCATCCATCCCTCATCCATCCATCCATCATCCATCCATCATCCATCCATCCATCCATCATCCATCCATCCATCCATCCATCCATCCATCCATCATCCATCCATCCATCATCCATCATCCATCCATCATCCATCCATCATCCATCATCCATCCATCATCCATCCATCCATCCATCATCCATCCATCCATGGGCATTTGAGTTGCTTCCACCTTTGGCTACTGTGAATCATGCTGCTGTGAACACAGGTGTGCAACTATCCCTTCAAGACTCTGCCTTCAAGTCATTTATGTATACCCCCAGAAGCAGGGCTGGTGAATCATACGGTGGTTCAGTTTTTAATTTTCTGAGGCTCCACCATACTGTTTTGCACAGCAGCTGCCCCATTTCACATTCCTACCGAGAGTACACAAGGGTCCCATTTTCTACCGAAGAACCAAACTCTTTATTGCATTTCAGTTTTAATTTTAACAGTCACAGGTGGCTGCTGGCTCTCTCATTCGACAGCAGAGGCTTAGAGAATAAAAAGAGACTCCTTCACGACGTATCCAGGCCTCAACATATTAGAAAGACCTGCCCTGACCTCCCAACCACTCACTCCTGCTCAAACCATGTTCTGACACATTATCTTCTTACATTTCCATTATACATTATTATAGGTTCTACTACATCTATTGCATTTCTTACCACAGTTCCAAGTCCCTGATTTTTAGCCCCTGGCTTAAGAATTCATCCAAAGAGCCCCAGTTGCAGGAATTCCATAAACACCATGAAAAAAAAAATCACATGCAAAACTTGGAGCATCTATGCATAGGTGCAAATAGTGATTTTCTTTACATGGACCCAGAAAGAGTTAAGAGGCTCTAATAGGAGCAGGATGGAGGGGTCAGGGTGGAGAGGACCTACCGATGTCTGTGTGGGTTTTTCAGGGATTACACAGCACCCACTGGATTCTCATTTACCAGCAGGAAGGGAGGTAAGTAACTATCTCCATTGATAGGGGCAAGAAGACTAGCCAGCTGAGAAGCAGCATAGTCCAAACTGGAACCTCAGCCTTTGGGCTCTGAATCTGATATTCCTGGGTCTAAAGCATCACCACAGCCACTCACAGTTGAGGGCGGAGGGGACACACATTTAGCTTTGGCAACACAGTGCCAGCTGACCCACAGGCACACCCTAAAGATTTCTTTACGGAACCAACAGCAGCCTCACTAAACGAGATGATGTAGGTAAAGCAGTGGATTTTTTTTTTTTTGGTTGATGTGAAGGTTTGCTATACATTAGCTTAGCTACTATGGGTATTATAATTACCTTCACCACCCTTGTTAATGATCTGTCTGCAGAGACCCAAGGGTGGACACTCAATGGCAGGAAGCCATCTACAAGGCAGACAATTATCTAGGACTACAAAGACTCCACCCTCTGGGAAAGTACATGTGAGAACAGGAAGGGGCCTACTTCCCGCCCTGGAGCTGCGTCTGAAGGTCAGCCCTGCAGTTCAAAAGAGGCATCCACACAACACTAACAAAAACTTCCCAAACACATAAGCCTTCCGGCCTAGACAATGCTAAGAAAAATTATCCAACACTTGCAAACAAAACCGGAGGCGTGGACTTTTCCGTCTAATGCTGGAGACTGGCTTAACGGGACCCACTTGAGAATGATTTTCATCCCGCAGCATAGGACGCAGCCAATTTTTTCAAAAGACAGGGTCACAAGGGGCTATTTGGCTCTACGGTCTCTATTACAACTAGTCTCTGCTGCTGTAGTGTGAAAGTGGCCCCAGAGAAGACACAGGGCCCAGGTATGTCTGTGTCCAATAAGACTTTATTTACAAGAGCAGGCAATGGGCTGAAGAGGTTCGCCACCCCTGCTCTGGTGAAACATCCCTATGATTAATTTGCTATTTCTATTAGGGCCTAGACTCCAGGGCAGTCAGATGTCAACTCAAAGGGATACACTGTAAGTCATCTGTATCCAGTAAGAGAGAGAATCCCCCAGAGATGACAGTTTTATGGGCCCATAGGATATTAAGCACCGTGTCTGACTTTGCAACACTATTTCAGTGATTGTAAATACTTTGGCTTTACCATCCCTCGGGTCCCCTCAGTGAAGGGTTAAAAGAAATGGGTTGACAGGTGTTCAGCCTGTATTTTATTTTTGCAGAAGAGTCTTGTTTTTAACTTTTGAAGGCTATACTTTGATAACAATAAGCCAGCTCCGGGTGTTTCCCATTCTGTTTCCCAGTACTTTATCTTTTTTAATAGAAATGCCACAGGGTGGCCTCCCTCCCTGTCCCCTGCCGCAGGCTGAATTATGAAAACCACATGTTGTGCAAGATGAAAATGGCCCCAGTGGAGAAGGGGCTGGCTTTCCTCCCCCCAGGCCCCTCGGCCTGTTCAGTCTCATGCACCCAGAACCCAAAATCCAGCCACGGTCCCAGCAACCCTGACTCAGAGGGCTACCACCCCTCCCCAGGCTGTTTCTGCCAGAGAGCCCGGCAGCCAGCTTCCTCCAAATTCTCCCTAAAGCTTCCAAAGCCTCTGGCCTCCAGTCACACTAACAGAAGCAACCACCACCTTCCTGAAATGTCAAGCGGCTTTTTCACTTTCTGCTTCTGAGAAGATGGAAAATGTAGTGGGAAGGAGGGAGCTGCTCCTGGCTCCTCTGGCTGACCCCTCCGCAATGAACACAATGCGCCCTTCCAAACGATGCCTTCTCTAGGAAGATCTACAGAAATGCCAACTGGTTAAAGAGAGGTGGCTCAAAACAAAGGAAGTAAGTGCAGTTGGACCCAATATTTCTACTGGTAGTAATCACCCCACAGACAAGAGAGCATGTATGCACGCAGACACCTGGACATGGGTGTTCTTCGCTCTACAGGACATTAAGCAGTGGGTTTGTAACAGCAAAAGACTAGGAGCTCTCTAAAGGTCCATATAGGGGGCTGCATGAAGAAGTTACTATGCAGCAAAGAGGTGGAATAGTACACAGCTATAAAAAAGGAGGTGGCTTCATGCATTCTAATGTTGGAGTCACTTCCAAGATAGTGAGTGGAAAAAAGCAAGGTGCAGAACAATGTCTAAAGAACACAGCTTGTTTGTGGAAAAGGAAAGAGACATAGTGGGAATGCAAAATGGAACAGCTAGTTTGGAAGACAGGTTGGTCATTTCTTATGAAGTTAAACGTATAATTGTTCTCCGTACCACACAACCTCGGGGTTACCCTAGGTGAAATGAAAAAAAAAATTTCACGCAAAAACCTGCATGGGAATGTTTATGGTGGAAACATTCCTAATCACCCAAACCGGAAACAACCTGAAGGGCCCTCAACTGGGGAATACATCAACATTGTACCGCCATACAATGAACTCCACTGAGCAGTCAGCAAAGAATGGAGCGCTGATACCCACGACAAGTGGATGGGTTCCAAACGTATCGTATTGAGGGTAAGAAGCTGGTCTTAAAAGCGACACACTGTACGATTCTATTTATATGACATCCAGGAAACGGCAAGACTTAAAGGGGCCATGAACGCATCAGTGGTCAACCGGGGCTGGACCTGGGGAAGGGCTGACTGCAAAGTAACACAGCGGACTCTGGGGGGGATGATGGAAACATTCTACATCTTGACTGTGTATGTCAGTCAAATGCAAAGAACTTTATTCCAAAAAGGGTAAATCTTGCTGTATGTAAATTATATCTTAAAATGGGGAGCAGGGAGGAAAGGACAAACGGGGGCATATGTCTCTCTGGAAGCGACACAAGAAACGTGCCCGTGTCTGTGGGGAGGGAAAGAGCATGAACGGGAGGGTTAGGTATCAGCCCCCACACATCAGCACAAATTTTTTCTTTTTTTGCTGCATATGCATGCTACATTTTCAAAATGTTACTTGAAAATACATTTTTAAAAAGCCTCCACTGGACAATTAATAAATTGATGATGGACTACATAATTCTATTCCCAAATATTCCAGTAGTGACAATGCGAGAAGAGCTGACAGGCACCACTGAGCGCTTTTAGAAAGGTTCTTGTAAGATCATTTTTATCTTATTGTAAAATCAACCGTCAAGGTAACTAAATACCAAGTGCGATCCTACATTGGAACCTGAACCAGGAAAATACATTGATGAGGACGTGGCACTGGTACCACGGGTGAGATTTATATACACACTGTGGATTAAAGTATTGCATACTGTGTTAATTTCCTGATTTTGATCCTTGTACTGGGGTTGGGTAAGAACGTTTCTTGTTCTTAGAAAATACCCACTGACGAATGAAAAGGAAAGGGTCACTATGCTTACAAGGGACTCACTCTCAAATGGTCCCCAAAAAACAATGTTATGCGTGTATGTGTGTACATAAACACATTAGAGAGATAAAACAAATAGGAAAAATGGGCCAAAAAAAAAAATGCAAAAAACCCCACAAATAGGGTAAAATGTGAATAGCTCATGAATCTACTTCTCCAACTTCTTTAGAAATTGGAAACCGACATCAAAATGAAAAGTTACTCACTGATCCAAAGCAAGGTGAGACGCTGAAAATAGTGGGAGAAACACAGCGCCGCGTTGTAAATGACATGCTTACAACAACACTACTACTTTTTTTTCTTTGCCTTTCTAAGTTCAGAGCAGTTTGTTTTTTCTGAACTAAAGGGTCAAAACCAAACCGAACCAAAAAAAAGAAAGAAACCACTACGAAATATTTCCATAGCACGACATATGTTAATAACATTGTTACATTCCTTTCCAGAGCCTGCAGTTAAAAAAAAAAAAAACCTCAAGATTTATGATTCCAAAAATTACTGCTTTCCAGAAATTTCCAAACCGAACAGTTGCATCATGGGCCTACAGACGCATTCACCCCAGGACCCCGTGGCCCTGCCTGCAAGTGTGAATTTTATAAACCGCTTAAAGTAACTGACGTTGCTTCCATGCAAAGACGTTCCCTGCCGCGGCCGCCCGGACCCAGACAACCAGTTTCGAGTCCCCGGAGCTCCGCGGCGCGGACAGCAAGTTGTCGGGAAATTCCTACCCTAGGGATCTAGTAAATGATTTAATGGTGGGGTGGGCGGCTGGGGGGTGACCTTTTGACAGCTGGGTGATCAACAGACGCCCTTTGGAGTCTGCCATCCCCGACGTGCAGCCACCGCAGGAGTTCGTGTCCTTGAAGCAGGGACGTGCCCCTTACCTTCCCCGACAAAGCCGCCCCCAACCGCGCGCGCACATTCGCTTGCCGGATGCATTTGGAATTGAGTTGCGGAGCTCTTCGGGGACTTACGGCGCGCACACGCCAGGAAGGGGGCGGAGTCCCAGGGGACCTCCCCGCGAAGGCAGCCTCAGGATTGGTGTGAGAGAGAGAGAGAGAGAGAGAGTGTGTGTGTGTGTGTCTGTGTCTGTGTGTGTAGCCCACTAGGGGAGGGCCGAGGGCGGCCGTGGCCCCGCCCCCTCGAGCCAGCAGCGTCCGCGCCCGCACAAAGCCCGAGGCGCGCTCCGCTCTGTGGAATCCGGGCCGGGCGGTAGCGGCGGCCCCAGCGCCGCCCTCGCCCTCAGCCAATGGGCGGGCGTGCTGCCGGGGAGCTGGCCCCGCCCCCGGGCGCGCGGGGCTCCGTTCGCCCGCCTGGTGCTCACGGCTCGGGCCGCCGTAGGGCGGTCAGCGCCGGGGGCCCCTGGAGGGTCTCTGCAGGGAGCAGACCTCGCAGGAAGCGCATGCAAAGGATGCAACTTTGGGGAAAGTTAGAGGAAAGGAGAAACCGATGGTGCGCCCAGCCTCCGTGCGGAGCTGGGCGTGTGCCCAGGAGGAGATCGGGTCACCGCGTGGCAGCGCCCGGGATGGCCGAGGAGGGACCCAGAGGGGGACAGCGGCTCTCCAGGGTCACACAGCAAAATAACCCCAACTGGGGGCGCGTGGGGAGAGGCCACACCTAGGGGACAGTACCCTCTCTGACCCTACCCTCAATGTTTCCACGCACCACGCGTCCAGAAACCCAAGGAACTTACTCAAAAATGACATCCTTAAGAAAACCCTCAGGCTATTATTCGGGGGGTGCCCTCCAGCCAGTGTTCTCCGTGCATTTGAAGACATCAAACCTGTGTGCCCTACGTGTATTTGCAATGCCTGTAAACTGAGGCAGCGAATGGGCATTAGCTCTAACTGCCCGGGCTGCCATGAATGCACTTTAAAATGTGTTTGCAAATACAATGTTCAACTCATATGGGCTAATGAGATCTTATTATCCCTATTAATCAAACGGCCATCTCCATTACAGATGTGGAAACTGAGGCATAGAAGGGCTGCTTTGCTAATGCTAAGCAAACAGCAGGGCCAAAACTCCTACCAGGGTTTCCCAGGGATACTGGGACAGGTGTGGTACCACAGAGTTACACCAACAATTATTAATTCACCTGTTCCCCACCCTGCCCCACCTGGGTCTGGCCCAGTATAAGCACTGGGATGCAGACAGACACTGTCTCTGCTGTCCCAAGATGCACAAAAGAGACAGGTAAGTCCTGTGCAGGGGAGGACCTTGTGTGTCATATTGCTATGTCTCAGAGCCATGCACACAGCAGCGGCACAAAGCTCATAGAAGAAAAAAAAAGTGGGGGAGTCAGGTGGCTGGCTTATCCCAGTAGGAGAAGGGACAATACATGCAAAGGCGTGAATCACCAGGGCTGCCTTCAGGAAACTAGGCGCAGTTCAGAGTTGATGAAGGGCAAAGTACAGGACAGGCATTTGAGATCAGGGCAGGCAAGGAGGTTAAGGAGCTGAGGGGCTTGGACTTGGCAATGTAGGAAGAGTCAAAGAAGGGCTTCAACCAGAAGAGACACCATGGGCCAATTTTCTGGCTCTCTGGTGGATGGTGGGAGAAGTCAAGGACAGAGGGGACATGAAGGAAGAGGCTAGCTTTTGAAGCCATCTGGGAGGTGGAGTCATCAGAATTAATGTCTCCTGGTGACTCCCAAGTTGTCACCTCGGGCAGGTGGACATGACTCATGAGAGAAATAATAGACAAGGAAGCAATGTGCTCAGACTTGGACACTCTGGGTTTGAGGTGTGGAGTCCAGGACATCAGGGTTTCTGCATACGACTGATGGTGTTTGTGGTTCCTAAGTCACTCTGACCACCCAGCCTGCTCTTGAAAACCACTCTTGCAAGGGGCAAGGGGCCCTGTTTGTTTGTTGCAGACATTTTTTTAAGTTTTCCCTCCTTGGTGTACATAATGACTACACATTTTAAACACCTCACTGTAAGAGTAACTTTGAAAAAGGTATTGAGTTTCAGCCTACTCAGGTCTTCTGCTTCTTTAGAAATTAAGATGGCAAGAGATGCCTGCTTAAGAGATGCAGGCATAGCTGTCTTCGGGGGGGCAAATTCACAGCCTTAATTTCTTGCAAAAGATAATAATCAGTCCAAGTAAACCACTTAAATCAGTAAGTGCCGTTATTTTCATAATATTTCCAAAAGTATTACAGGAGCTGTCTTTATACGTTTTTAGTGGATTTTAAATGACATCCCCATTTTCATTCTTAATTTCATATACAGTACCTGTTCTCCCCCTGCCTTTTTTTTTTTTCCTTAGTTACAGTACTTTCTAGATTCTTCCTTCTAAAACAGCACTGCCCAGTGAACTTTCTGCAAGGACAGAAAAGTTCTGTATCTGTTACTAGCCACATGCAGCCACCGGGTGCTGAGAAAGTGGCTAATGTGACTGAGTCACTAAATTAATTTTCATGTACCTCTGGCTACCTTCTGAGCATTGCAGCTCTAAAAGATCTGTCTCTTGAATTTGTCAATTCTGTTTCTTTTCTAATCAGTTACCCCTGCTAATTTATCATTTCCTTCGTCTTGTGTAGATTTGTTTCATTTTTCACGGTCTTATTTTTGTGATTTCTCTCTAGAACCATTTAAGACTCTGCATTTTCCTCTACATCCACATCTCCACTGTCTTCTAAAGAGTCTACACTTGCAGTTTTGAGATCCTCCCTGACCAAAGTTAACAGTTCTGTTTTATTTTTAATTATTACATGGTAAGAGTTTGGCATGCTCTTTGGGTTAAGCTTTTAAAAATTAATTTCCAGTTACATTTACTTGTGGCAAGAGGTTAGGGTTGGGGCAATGTCTACTTTTTGGAATGCACTGAGGTTCTTTTATTTTTCTGAGATTTAACAGGTGATTAATGTTTCTAAATAGTCCAAGAGCGCTTTAAAATGTGTATTGTTTGCCGAGTATAAAGTTCAGTACATATCTGTTACCACAATCTTATTAACCATATTATTCAGACTCCTTGTTGCCTAACTGAGGTTTATCTACATGATCAAGGCTGTGTTAGAGTCTCCGGGGAGGTTTCTCGATTTGCTCTCTAAAGTTTGAATTGACGCGAGGTGACCATCATTAAGAATTGTACCTTCCCACAATGCAAAACCTCTTTCCTCTTCTCTCTGATAAAGCCTTTTGCCTTGAATTCTGTTCATATTTACCCACATGTTTAAGTTTTCTGGGTGATTTTTGGAATTAGGTATAACCAATTTCTAGGGGTAGGGAAGGAACCACAGCCTTCATGGGAACAAGGGAGTGGGAATGGGGAACGTCAGCATTTGAAATCTGTGGCTGTGGAAGGTTTGAATTGCAAAGGAGGGTTTCCCTGGGGACAATCTCAACCATAAAAAGGTCTGCTTACATGACTGATGGCTTTGCAATAACAAATACACGGTGGTTTGAATGTATACAGGGCAGCAGATGCCAGTTTCCTGGGAACCGCTACACCCATGAGCTAGCAGAGTTTAAGCCCATGAGGACAATTTAAGCAATGAGGACACTCTCCTCAACTCCTAAAGGACAAAAAGAGACAGTACAACCTACTGAATTCCTGCACAGACACCATGAATTAGAATCAGTCATGGGAATGAAAAACACACCAATTTCAAATCCCATTGTGATCGAAAGGAGACAACTAACTCTTGGCCTGTTTCCTTATTGAGCTGGTTCCTAAAGCCAGTCCAGTTGCTTTAGATTCCTTCTAGAAGAGACACTAAGCTCCACGTGTCATCTGCTTGCCAGGAGCCCCATGCCTGTTCTTGGGACATTCCCGTGGGTACACCTCAGACTCTGCTGTTCTACTGGAAAAAGATGGAGTTCTCTGTTTTGGAGGGAAACCCACTGCCTGCCCGTGTTTATTCCAACTAGAGAAAAGAATGAGTCTTCCCCTTTGGCAACTGGATCCTCGGCCCTCACGCCAGCTCTTTGGATCCACTTTGCAGCCCTCCCACTCTCTGAGCAAACAGCCCGTACACCTGAACTTCCTGGGTCCACCTCTCTCCATGCTGCCGAGCACCCGCACACACTTGGGGAACACGCATGAATGAAAAAACAGCCTTGCAAGTGCTTTCCCCTCAGACTGGATGTCGTGTGTCATCTAAAAAGGTGGGGAGCGTTGCAACACCCAAACTAAGTCACCTGATGGAGAGAATGCTTAGTGGCAATATGCCTCTATTACATGCACACCATGACCGCAGAGGAATTGTTTCCCCACCAGAACCAACAATATGCACACCCTCACTGTCCAGCCAGTATTTAGTGCTAGATGGATGGTTTTCTGCACTGCAGAAATGCTCTGAAACCCTCTCCACCTTACAGACAGGCTCCCTGACTACGAACTCTTAGTTTCTTAATTTAAAGGTTTACTAGGCAGCAAAACACATCCTTGTACAGCGCTAGTCTCAACACCGGATCCCTTCTGGTTCTCTCCATCAACAGATCAGAGGTCCCACTGAGCACCAGGGACTGTCCTGAGCTCTGGACACAAACTGAAGAGAACAGACACAGTCTTGTGCTTTTGGGGAGAGAGACAGAAGTCAGGGCTGCTGCACAAGAACATTTAGTCACAAATCAAGAACATTTAGTGATAAATCATGGTGCTATCCAGACGAGCTCAGAGAGGGCTGAAATACGCCTGGGCGGTTAATTTCCCCAGAAGTTATTCTGAAAAAGCTCAAAGATTTCTTTCTTGCGTTGCAACCAGAGAGCCAAACACCATCTTCTGGCTAACCCTCCTCCAGCCTCCCTCTCCATCTCTGCCATGCAATCAAGCTGATGGATAGATGGGTAACCGGCCACAGATCCCAGCCACTCAGCCACCAGCCTGGGGTAGAGGACTGCATGATGGGCTCGGAGAAATTCTGCCTTGTCCGAATTGGCTCTCTGGAGGCCATCCCATCAGACCTGGAGTCCACAGCTTCAAATCACCTGAGGGTGAAGTGAAAAATCATGGCTCGGGGTGGAGCTGGGTTTTGAGTAGATGCACTCCACCAGCTGGCCATGTGGCTCTGCTTTCTGTGCCTCAATTTCCCCATGTATCCATGGGGGCAGTAATAAGAGGTTGGGCTGCCTTCAAGGATAGGATGGGATGGTGCATGAAAGGTACTTAGCACAGCATCCAACCCCTTGCAGGGCCCACGCAATGGATTTTCAGGGTGTCCTCAGCATGAGCAGGCATTGCAGGCATCCCCAAGCAGTAACTTCCGTCAGCCCTTGGGGTGAGGATGGGTGGGGCACTGGAGGGATGAAATGACCCCATTTAAAGTATCCCTACAGACATCTTCATTTCTTCCCTTAGAGGTGTTCTTGGGGAACGGTGTGTCCCTCCCATCTGTGTGTGTTACTCCTCAAATCTGGGGGTGCAGATTGACATTCCACATCACCAGTGTCCCTGGGCTGATGGCCACTCCTGGAAACCCAGCCGGTCACTCTGCTCCATGCAGTTCTGCAAATGTAAATCTAAACCTGCTCTGTGCCATGCAGCCCCGGCCCCCCAACCAGAGGCAGAAATAATGGGGGCTATCTCCGACCTCCCTGAGCACCCCCACCCCACTGAGCAAATGCAGAAAGTCCCAGCCTGACAATTCTGCATGTCCATCCGGGTCCGAATCTGGTCACTCCGTGTTCCCATCAGCCCTACCACCACCACTTCCCCCAAAGGAAACAGCCTCAAAGAACTGTCCAGAGATCTAAAAGAAGCACGGTACATGCTCATTCTAAAGCCATAAAATCACCGCACTTCCCAATGCTACCTAAATGGCCTCTAAAGTTTCTAGAAATTTCTAGACAAGCCCACAGTAGCAGAATACTGCAGACCAAAAGGAAAAAAAAAAACCACACACACACACACACAAAGTGTCCAATTTTCCTCTCAAAAATCAAGATTTAATAGCCTCCTAAGGAAACCATAATTGGAGGGCCATGGGGCACATTCCTTCCCCAGGCCTGTGATTACAGAATGCTGGGAAAGGTTGGGAATTGGGGCCCTGGAGGGATTTCGGGCTCAAGCTAAAATGAGTCAAGACTCAAAGCAAGAGATGTAGCTGAGTCCCTTCGTGCACACACAGTCACTGAGAGAAAACTGGATGAAGCCTCAAAGATATTGGGAAGAAGAAACTCTCCTGCAGAGAAAGAAAAATACAAAGTCAGCTAAAACACAGGGCCACCCTGGCAAAGGCAAGAACCTCACAAGGACCACATGAGTGTGGATTTATGATAAAAATTACCACCCTCCTTCCTGATCTTGTGCCCTGAGAAAAGCACCTAGTGTTCGGCTCGCAAACTTCTGCTTCTTGGAACTGGTCTAAGGCCACGACAATGACCCCCTCTGAGATGTCACTGACCCTGTGCCACGTAACCCTTGTGTGGCCGCCAGGAGAAACCGCTTGGGTTTGTTCTTGCTGGGTATGTTCCATCTCACCTTGAGTTTCCCGCTTTGAAATCTGAAGATCAAAGACATGTCTTGGTTCTCCCACAGAATCCTCCCCCCTCCAGAATTTCCTTCCTATCAATTTCCTTGGCAATAATCACCCCTGGCCGCCCATTATTCACAGAGTTCCACAGAATGCAAAGATAAAATTTAATGTACTTTTCCTTAGCAACCAAAAAAAACCAAACCTTGGAAAACTAAACAGCATATACTCAAATAGAAAGTTTGCATTTGAAAAATAGAGTCTAACACACACACACACATGCATCATAACCTTGACCGGCTTCCGAGAACAAGTCTCATGCATGTGAGAATCCAACACTGAGAGCCCCAAGATAAGCACCCGCCCACGGATGCCGGAGCCAGAGACCCCTCCCAGAGGGAGGTGGATGAGACAGCCACTATGCTGAGAGAAGAGGGTCAAATGGAGGGCCGAGGGGCAACGCCTGTCCTTACACCCCACATTCCATGTAGGGCAGGGCATATGCCAGTGATTAGAAGCTCAGGTCACAGAATAAGATCCAAACTGGGGTCGGCTGCCACTCCCTGACTCTGGCCTCTTGAGCAAGTGTCTTAACTTTCTCCAAGCCTCAGTTTCCCCTTTTGCAAAAGAGAAAATCATTAGGCTTACCCACTTGGCAGAGTTGCCCGTGAGGTTCATTCCAAGCTTCAGGTCTCAGGCAATAGATCTATTCCTTAGCAAATTACCAAGCCACCTCAGGACCTTTGCACATGCTGTTCCATCCACCTAGAAGTCACTTTGTGGGCACCCTGGAGTGTGGGCTGCAGGAGAGCAGGCCCCCTTATGTTTTTTATTCACTGTCAGCCCCCAGCACAGAGTGAGAGCTATACAAACAGGAGTGACTACTTTTTAAAATGTCCTCGTGTGGGCAAGAATTCTGCCGGCGGGGCCAGTCTCAGAGCCTGGTAGTGACAAAACAGGCCTCACAGGTGACTAGCTGGGCACCAAGATGATGCCGGGTCTCAACTCCTGATTACTATCTGGGAAATGACATACAGTCCATTCTGCTACAGTGTGACATATGCATTCCTAAAAATCACTACCCTTACGGGAAAAACAGGGTTAGGGCCACGGCACTAAAACACGTCATCGGTGACATGTAATACAGTAGGAATCTAATGGAAAAGTTCCAGTCACTGGACCTTGAAAAGGGCCCTCAGTTTGCTCGTGTGGAAGAGGGTGTCAGAGGGTTGTAGCGTGTGAGTGGCTGTCTGAAATTGGATGGCAAGTCAGAACCCCGGGTGCGGATGGTAGCAGCTCGTAACCCGTAAGAGGCACCAAGGAGCTGGTGGTGTCTGAGACGCGTGCACATGGGTTGCGTATGCCGACACAGCTCGGCTGAGCTGGGTGCAGTTTCCTGTGTGTTTCTCAGAGACAAGATCATGCAGTAGCAAACTTGAAACCTGCATCACGGTTGAGCTGTTTCTCAACAGCGGTCTCCCTTGATCCGTGGTTTCACTCTCCACGGTTTCAGCTACCCGTGGTCGGCTCCGATCTCGTTTATTAGTAGTTGTTAATCTCTTACTGAGCCTAATTTATAAATTAAACTTTATCACAGGGATGTACGTATAGGAAAAAACATCGTATCTGGAGGGTTTGGTACTATCTGCAGTTTCAGGCACCCACTGGGGGTCTTGGGCCGTATCCCTGCAGATAAATGGGGGCTATGATATTGTCACCGTGTTGAGACAAATCTGAGTCTTCAAACTGAGTATTAGAGCAGAGCTGACTGTACAGCCTCTGAAACAGGTCAGACCAGGTGGGAGTGTTGAGGGTGATGGCCTGCCCCTAGAACTTGGACTCACCTGAGGCCCGTCTGGGTCTCAGCATGCAGCTGGGCATCACCTTATGGCTTAATTCTTCCAAGCACACCTTGCAGAGATCAATGCATGGACAACTCACACCTCACCCGGGGCAGCCTGCATAAACCAGATGTGAATTTGAAACCTCCAGCTTCTGCTCTTAAATGTATGCAAATGTAGAGATCAGCTCCATAAACGTGTGTTTTCGCCCACAACAGATTCCCTGGGGGTTCGAGGGTAAAAATAATGCTTGAACAACTTACAGGTTAAAATAGAGAATGTTCTGCCCATCCCCAACTTTGAATGCTACTTCACCCATGGAACTTCAGTTCAAGAGCAAAGTCTAGGATACTCTCAGCAACCCCTAAGCAAAAATCCTGTGTTTTTCAAGTAGAAGGACACTCAACAGTTCACTGTTTATGGTAACAAAGGGCTGGAAACGTCCACCGATTTGCAGATTGGATAAAATACATTATGAATGAACATGGGCACAAAAGAAAAAGATTCGGACCACTTCCAAGAAATGTTATTAAGAGAGAAAGCCAAGGCACAGAGCAGTGAGGAAAGTGTATTTATGCAGAAAGGGCAGCAGGCAGATGTGTGCAGACTCCACACACTTGTACACATAGACTTCCTCTCTGGGGTGAGCAAGAAACTCAGAGGAGTGGCTGCCTCTGGGAAGAGAGTAGACACGGAAAGTTCTTTTCCTTCTAAACCTCTTTAAAATGGTTTTGATCATGGCAAGTATAATACCCTTAAAAAGTAGTTTGGGTGGGTAAACAAAATATGATTAGATAGATGATACATATAGATAGATTATACAGACACACAAATAGCCATACAATGGAATATTACACAGTCTTGAAAAGGAAGGGCATACTGACACCTGCTACAATGTGGACCTCAAGGACACTGCACTCAGTGACATAAGCCAGACACAAAAGGACAGACCCTGTCTGATCCTACTCCTAAGGGGTCCCTAGAGGAGCCCCATCCGCAGAGACAGACAGTGGGTGGTGGGGCCGGGGGCTGGGAGAGGCCAATGAGGGTTAGTGTTTCACAAGGACAGAGTTTATTTGGGAAGATGGAAAGTTCTGGAGACGGACGGTGGGGGTTGTGCCACATGTGAGCATGTTTAATGCTGCTGAGCTGGACACTTAAAAACAACTATAACAGTAAATTTTATATTTTATATATGTCACCGCCATAAGAAACGATTGTAATTACAAAGAAAAGTAGATAGACACAGATAGGTAGAAACTGGATGGTTCGAGAAGTTCAGTGACAAGGTTCTGCGTAATCTATGTCGCCATGGCGTAATTCAAGAAGGCAAAAACCAAAAAGAAACAGGGGTGTCCCCTCTCCACCACCAAATTAACAGGAGACACTCAGCCCACCTGAAGCATACACAAATGTAGGAAATGGACAAAAACCGAAGAATAAGAAAAGTATGAAATTTGGCCTCCAGCTGCCTGGACGCAGGTCCCTGCTCCACTGTTTGCTGGCTGGGGGCCACACGTAAGGAACGAGCCTTCTTCACGCACTCCCTCACCTGTTACGTGATCTGAGAAAACTTATCCCAGGGCCAAGGCTGGGGGGTGAGGCAAAGGATGCCCTCGCCTCGGGCACAGAAATTAAGGGGGCGTCAAAGTACTCCGTCATCAAGATAAATAATACTTCCATGCAACATTTTCTAAAACTCAGAATTAAGGCCAAAAGATCCATAATGCACAAAATACCAACATTTTAAAAATAAAGACAGGTTCCAACGGGGCCAAGATCAGGGTAAGGTGAGCAGGGTCAGACGCCGTCTTTATTTTAAGATTTTGTAAGTTTATTCCTTGTAGACGTTTTAGCCTTCAATTCGACTTTTTTTTTTAACGCAGCATGAAAGTACTGAGTTTTTTGGTGCCTTCTTAAATCTTGCGCCCCGGGGGGGTTCCCTGTCCAGAGACGTCTCTCAAACTGTCTTTGATTCAACCAGGTAATTCTAGAAAATTTGACCCCCGTGGGATCACATTGTTGGTTTATTTAGCAATAAGCTAAATCCGGTTTTCAGGAGATCCGCCAGCCCTTCTGTTCCAGGGAAAGATTTTCCTCCATCCTCCGCCTTTTGCAAAGCCAGCCTCTGAAAAGGACGTGCAGGTCACCGAGCTTTCTCAATGACCTGGGGCTTGAGGGCCAGGTAAGTTCCAGGTTCTATTATTAGTAACAAGTAAAGGTGACAAAGGACAAAAGTTAAGCACACAACCAGGGACCCTCTGAAGGAAAACTCACACAGGCCCTGTAATGAGCTAAGCAGCTGCTTCCTGTCACACAGGCAGAAGGCTAAGGGCTGGTGGCCCCAGAGTAGGAAGATCTCCCCATATGCAGGATCCAGAACAATCCGCAGAGCTTATCAAGGGAGATACCATGGGCAAGAAGCAATAAACACACGTTCTGCCAAACAGAGCTGTGGAGGGAATACGGGGTTGTCCCGGGCAGGAGGGGACCACCAGCTGGCTACTTCTCCACTGATCCTTGTCAAGTCCACACCTGGTACCTCCGGGGCGCTTTCCCAAGTCACACACTCAGAGCAGTAAAGCCTGGGACTGATAATTCCACCACTGTTGTCTTAGAGAAGAGATTCTCAGCCTCAGCGCCGTTGACATTTCGGGCTGGATCACTGCCCCGGGTGGGGGCCATCCTGCTCACAGTAAGTAGGCTGTGGAGCAGCGCAGAGGCCAGGGTGCCTCCCTCGTCTCCCCAAGCCGGGACAACCACAGATGTCCCCAGACATTGCCAGAATTGCCCTCGGGTGAGAAACACCGCCTTAGAGCACAACCCGTAGCAAAGACAGGGAAGTTCATGAAAGCAGATGGGGCTGAAATGGCTAAGCTTGTCCTTCTTTTGTCCACCCAGCCCCGAGTTACAGCTTCAGAGGCTCCAGAAGCCCCAGTCCTGCCGCTTCAGCCCAGCCTCCAGCTCACACGCACACAGGTGGACTCTGCCACACCTCCCACCTTGCCCGGGTTCTGCGGAAGGTCCATATTCCAGGTCCTGGATGCCTTGTTGCCACTGTCCTCATGAGGTACCAGCCTAGCAGGCAGGCAGAGTGAGAGAGAAGTTTCCACCGGCTTCCATGCCACCCTCTGCCGGCCCCCATCGGCCTCAGACCCCAGTGAGTTTCTGCTGCATAGCGGTGCCCAGGCCAGCAATGAGGGCTTGGAACAACCACTCAGGGGCCCTGCAAGGACCCATCCTGGATAAAGTATGCAAAGAATCACTATTAAGCATCTATTTTCCTTTTTTCTCACTGGAGAACGCTCAGGAAAAATTCTCCTTTATGGGGTCTTAATGTAACGAGACACAGAACATCTCATAGAGGACAATTTCAGAAGCAAAGGTTGCAAATCATTTGCACACTTTTAAAGGGAGATAATCCACAGCTCCACGCCCAGACTGCTAAAATTACTCACGAAGAAAGATGACACCATTAGCAACCCAAAGCCAGCAGCATAAGAGTAAGACAAACAGTCCGAGTGGTCACGCCCACTGTGTGTGAGGAGGCAGATCCTCTCAAGTTGGCATTTATTTGATATTTTCAGAGCAATTTCGCATGCCTTATTTCATTCCACTTCCCATGGCCATTTTGTGAAACAGGCTGAGTTTTCTCATTTCTCACAGACAGACTTGATGGAAGGCTACACGCAGCCATGGATAGGAAAGTAGTTTTTCTACTGGACATGCACATCATGGGAAATGTATTTGCTGCCCATGGCCTGGGCACACATGTGCAAGATGTTGGTGTGAAGCTGGGTTTTAAAATCCATGAAGCACCATTGATGGATGAGTGGATAGACACAATGTGGTCCGTGCACACACTGGACTATTACTCAGCCTTGAAAAGGAAAGACAGTCTGACACCTGATACAACATGTATGGACCTTGGGGACACTGTGCTCAGTGATATAAGCCAGACACAAAAGGACAGATCCTGTCTGATCCCACCCCTGGGGGGGGGGGGGGTCCCTAGAGGAGCCACATCACAGAGACAGACAGTGGGTGGTGGGGCTGGGGGCTGGGAGAGGGGCTGGGGGTCAGTGTTTCATGGGGACAGAGCTTCAGTTTGAGAAGATGGAAAGTTCTGGGGATGGACGGCAGGGATGGTTGGACAACAATGTGAATGTACTTAACGCAGTGCCCTTAAAAGTTAAAATGATAAATTTTCCATTATGTATATTTCATCACACTTAAAAAAAAAAAACTCAAGGAGCAGTGATGGGAGCCAGCCCCATGCCAGGCCGTGTTAGGGGATCTGTATCCTTTGGCTAACCACATTGGCTACAAAATTATTCTTACTTTGTAAATGGGGAAACAGAAGATAATTTGCTCAAAATCACAAATCAAGAACCTCGTGATGCGAGAATTTGAACCCAGGCAGTCTGGCTGCAGAGTCACAAGTTTTAATGCCCACATCGCAGAGTCTTTGAGTGCAAGCTTCCTTAATTCTGAACTTTTGCCAGTAACCCTTGGGCCAGGATGTGGGGAGACCCAGGAAGCTCCCAACCCCATTAGGGAGCAAGACAGAACAGACACCAACCTGAGCTCAGAGCTCAGACTGTGAGGTCAGGCAGATCCAAGTTCAAGGACCAAGTCTGCCTTGAAGTGAAATGGGGCAAGCGAGGCAACATCCTTGGGCCTCAGTTTCCCCATCTATAAAGCAGGGGTTAATGAATGACAATCCCTCCACCGTGACAGGTTAGCAAAGTTACGTGCTGAAAAGATAAAGAGCAGCTACCTAGGTCCGGCAAAATCATAAGCCCTCGATAAACAGGATTGATCAGCAGAATTGCTACTGTTACGTATCATATTATAAAATGAAAAGTCTCGAAAAGATCCTAGTTGTAGACAGTGGGACATAAGCAGCAAAAATGGGACCAACAGTAAAGGAGACAGAATTCTAGAAGTCTGAGAAACCATCCTGGAAAAGTACGATGAACATGGATGGATTTTTAAAGGAAACATGAACTTCCTAAAACCCAGGCCAGTCGGCTATTAACACCCCAGCCAAATATTACACGAATCAGCTCCTCTGAAGGCTTGCAACCTGATGAAGGTATTTTCTCTTTGCAATTAAACTACATACTCATGCAAAGGGGGAAATGCAGTTTAAGAAGCAAACCAGATAGGAGAGGAAATATCCCACCCCGGGGGGGGAGGGAGGCAGTGACCTCCTTTCTTCAGCTGGTCCTCAACCCATTTTCTAATGCAGGGTCTGGGTCATTTCCCCTTGTGCCCACCCTCTATAGACATTAACTGAATAAATAAACCAACTGGTTGTGGGGCCTCCTGGCCAGAGGGAACCAGTCATTAGCACTCAAGTTAAAAGTTACAAGCCTTCTCAAGGTCACAGAGCTGGGTCTCTCTAACCTGGCCTGAAGTCTTCATTCCTGGTTCCCTTCCTTACCCAGGATGGTAATCGGCCTTCTCTGCAGGTGGGCCGAAGTTTACTTAAATCTACCATCTTAGAGTCCAAGGAGAAAGAACAGAGGCCAGTCCCACACCACGCAGTGTAAAGGGATTTGTAAACAGTCTCACGTAATCCATTCAAAGACCACAGGAGGCGGGGTACAAGTATTTATCCCAAGTTCGTGGAAGAGGAAACAGAGATGTTAACTGTAAGCCAAGGTCACACAGCAAGGAAGAGGTAGGAGCGGGATTCGAACCCACGAGCTGACGTCCGCGTGCATTAATGTGAACCCCAGTCAGCTCAGGCCTCTCCCAGAGTGTCAGATGCTTGCAGCGAGGACACAAGGAAAGATCATGGTTCCTCATGTTTGTCCTGTGTCCCTGTCTAAATCTGGGGGTTGGAATCACTGCCAAAACACCACAGTGATCCCCCAGACATGCACTCCTCGGCTACTCACACCTGCTTGCTGGTACCTATTTCCCCATCCACGTCACCATGACTCCAAAACAGAGACTCAAAGCTCCGTGCTTTGCTTGGAGGGTCAGCAAGGTCCCCGCAGCCCCGAGCCACCTCGCTTCCCTATCTTCCTTCGACGACATGTTCAAACCACAAGGCCCAGCCTGGTTGGGAATTTGGATGAAAAGTGAAATTTCCCCATGGCCTCATTTCAGGGGAAAGTGGTAGAGAACACCCAGCCCCAGGCCCGGCACATTGGAAGCGCCCGATAAAGGTTTGTGACTATCACTGCAGAACACTGTTTGGGAAAGGCTGTGTCAGGGACCTGGGTGAGTTGGAGGCTGGAGGACACGTCGAGCCCGTGTCCTCGTCCAAATGGGCAGACATGACTGGTTCTCAGCTGGTGGCAGCAAGGGGAAAGGAAAGACGGTACAGTGTTGGGAAGGAGAGGGGACTCCTGACCTACATCTGGCCCAGCCTGACCCTTTGGGCTGCAGGCCGAACTCAAATCTCTGGCCTCTGATGACCTTAAGCTCTACTGGCCTTGAATCCTAACCCTGAACTGGTTTCCTATTTACTCCACTAAGGCCTGACACTTGACACTCCGCACCCCAGCAGCTTTCCTGATTGACGGTCATTATGCGGGTCCCTTTCTTGGGGAGGGGGTGGGTACAGTCGTGTCCCTGGGGAAGGCCAGGCAACAATAATTATGCTTCCTCAGAAGAGGCCGCAAGGAAGCCTGCTAACTCCAGGGACAGGGCGCCAGCTCCCAGGCAGAGAAGGCAAAGAGGGCGAAAACTGCAAAAACAGCTAAAACTCAAGGGGTTACCATATGCCAAGCATGAATTACCTCATTTCATTCTCACCCACACCAAGAAATGGAAATGTCTGGATTTCAGGAAGAAGCCCAACCCGAAGATACAAAAGAACATTTGGGGGATCTGACCACTGTCCGAGATGAGTAAAAGAATTAAACAGGCCCGCAGGCTCCGAGGTAAAACTGCTGCTGGATGAAACCTCGGGTGACCAATTGCTATGGTTTCCCAGGAAGCAGGACTCTTGATACTAAACCTAAGAAAGTCCTACGGAAACCAGAATGAGTTGGTCACCCTAGTGACTGAATTCTGGCCTGCAGTTATTGGCTGTGGACCAATTCTCAGAGGAGCAGGGTGCCAAAGTCAATATAGGATGTGTTTCCTCATCACCAAACTCCTATTCACCCTTCAAAACCCAGGCAGAATGTAGCAGGCAAAGCTGGGGTTCTGGAGCCAGGCTCTAGGTCCAGATCTAGGTCTTTTGATCATTACGAGGGCCATGTATCTGGCAGACGGTGCTTCATAAGTAATGGCTTGTGGATGTTCCCAGGTGTTTCATAGCCCTTAATCTGCTGTATCTGTTCCCTGCCCTTGTTCTCCATTAGACCCGGGTTCTCTATCTTCTCTTCTCTGAACCACCAGCACAGACTGGCATACAATTAAAAAAAAGAAAAAAAGATAAAGTCTTGTAACATGTGCAAACCAGTTCACGCAGCTCTCCATGTCGGCCTTTCTCCATCACCCTCAAGCCCTGACACCAAGCAGGGCTGTTTTCTCCTCCGCTTTTCCTCTCCCAGTGATTGCACAAGAGGCATTGGGCGAAGTAAACAAGAGGAGCTCTGAAAACCCATTCACGGGCAGCTCGAAGGTGTCGGGCAGCCCCGGGTGCAGGGCCAAGCCTTCAAGCCATGGGGACAAGGAGCCTCCGTGTAGCCAGGGAGACGTGCCGACGGCCCCACCGCGGGCGACCCAGCCGCATCTCCAGCAGAGCAACCAGCGTGCACAAAGACGCACACTGTCGCCGACGGAGGACGGAGGTCTCAGGCCAGGGCCCAGGAGCCCAGACACGTGCAGTCCCGAGGAAACGCTCTGTGCTCAAATACAGAGGAGGGCGTCCTGACGAAGCTCACGTCTGGAAAGTGGAGATGGTCCGGGCTAACCGACAGCAGGTGGGCTTCTGCACAAATAAACCAGGGACATTTTCACAGAGACACTTTGCCGGGGGCGGGGGAGGGGGAGCATGCATGAGACCCCCAAACGCTTAAATACCCTGGTTACAGTTGGCTGGCTTAGGAAGGGGAGGGGAGGCAGGGTTGGGGGGCCAGGAGGGCAAGTGACAAGGTGATAATCAAGGTGGCAGGGGGAAGGAAAGTCTGTCCCCGCAGTCTGCCTGACCACTTCGGGTGTCCTGCATGCCAAGCGCTGTCAGGTTATTAAGCACCTATTCCTCCCTATAACCTTAGGGGCTCCTGTTAGCCCCATTTTACAGACGAGGAAACCGGGGCACAGAGAGGTTAAGTCACCTGCCCGTGGTCACACAGCTAGCCAGGGACCAAGCCACAATGAGATACTCAGTCAACGTTGTCATGGGCCAGTTGTCATGCTAGAAGGTGGTTTCTTTTCATTCTGCCCTACTGTGTGTGAAGCGGGCGGGGGAAATGCTGACAGTCCCCTCCCTGGCTCTCCCTCCAGATTAGCTTGGGGGTACTCCAGCTCCCAGCCCCCGCCCCCAACCAAATAAACTTGGGTTGCGCCCTGTGCTTTTCCAGTCTACAATGTCCCCAGTCAGGTGTTTAACGGATGGCATACAAGAGGGCGGGTACCTGCTTTGTTCCCCGCGGCTGTGCGTGACCTCACCTCCTAGCACGGCACCTGGGAAATCCACAAACCCACACCCTTGGACTGCGATCATATTTCCTCGGATTCTTTGGTCCCCCCAAGGGTGGAGATGAGGTCTTTGTCAGCAGGCAGCACCGTAATGCCAAACCGCTGATTCTACACACACGTGGCTGACAGCTGGCTCCTACTTTCCATTTTGCCATGAAAAGGGGCAGAGAACAACAGCGGAGTGCCCTCCCTCCTTCAGATCCCATCATCCTAGTCCAGTGATCCCCAAACAGGGGCGATTCCAGCCCCCAGGGGACACTGGCAATGTCTAGAAACATTTGTGGTCGTCACACCTCGGGGGGAGGGGTGCTCCTGACATCCGGTGGGTGGGGGCCAGGGGCCAGCTCAAAGCCCTGCAAGGCACAGGACAGCCCCGCCACAGAGAATGACCCAGCTTTGAGTGTCCTAAGGGTGCAGCAGAGAGACTCTGTCCCTAGTGAGAAGATTCCCCCCTGCTGCATCAAAGCCAAGGTCACCATGTCTCTAACTTCGACTTAGGAAAACGTCCCATCTTTCAAACAGCTGGCTGTAACACTAAAAAGAAAAAGAAAAAAAATGCCCCAATGCAGAGATGAACCCTAACAACCAGCCCATTTTACCTCCATATACCACCCCCTGCCCAAAACAGGTTTCCAAGTTGCAAAAACACTGATAAAAATCCCTTAAGCTGACGGGACACTCGCCCCCCTGTTCTGCTTCTCTTGAGCAACATCTCAGCAGCAGTTCCATTTGGACACTGGACATATATGCCAGAGGAGACTGATTACGCTAATTTCCTTTAGTAAACAGTTGAGATCTTACCTTGGAAACCAATGAAACAAGGAAAGCTGGCCACACAGCCTCGTGGAATCCTCTCCGACCTCCACGCTACGCATCAGACATTCTGTGACTTCTGCTCTTAGAATGGTAGACACGGGTGTTTCTAGGATGGCTTGCGTTTCCCAGCATATACCTCTTCTCATTTATTTTCAACTTGGTGTAAAAGATTCCATGGCCAGGAAATAAGAAGCAACTGGGAAGATTGGGAAATTAATGGATTCACGGCCCCTTTGGGACAAAGGGAGCTGTGTGTTCAAACTGCTTCAAATGGAGCAGACACGTGCACTGTTGCTTAAGGACGACGTGCGTTTTCAAAAGCATGTTAGAGTTTTCTATCTTTTCTAGCTGGCTCCAAACAATATCTGACCTTCGTGTCCCCTGTCAGCAAGAGGACCAGTTGCTTATGCACGTTCCCTTGTAAGTCACACAACAGTTTCTCCACGGAGCCACCATGGGGCTACGGATTGGAAAAGCAGCCCACCTCGATGAAGAACACAGGAGCCATACAATCCGTTTGGTTTTGTTTGGGTGCTTTTCCCTAAAATCCGATGTGTAACGACAATTATTAACATTATATCCTGAAAGGTGTTTTCTGTTTCTTATCATACTTGGAACAAAGTCATCCAGGATCCATACCTTCACATTAAGGTGTATTTTGACAGAGGAACTAAGGTGGCCTCACCTACAAAAACCCCTGGCAAATGTGGACCAGACTTTCCAAACCTGGGGGCCTCTCTCAGGACATGAGAAACAGTCCCAAGGGGTCCCAATGGCTCCTGCTCACAAAGACAGCTCTTCTCTGGCCACCATCGTGCAGGGTAATTCTGAAACCTTCTCTACGCTCATGTGATGACATAGGGTCCCAGGAGATCACAGGACTGCAGCCCACCAGAACCCCCCAGGGAAAAGCTGCCCCCGAATGAATGTGGTCGTTTGGCAGGAAGCGACAGTCCAATACTCCGCCCGGCTTAAAAACTGGGCTGGGGGTTTAAAGGCTATTTTAACAGCTTAACACATTGAATCTGCTGTCCTTATAAATGGACAAATGCTATTTGTATCTCTTGGATATACAAGACAGTCAAGAATTCAGGATTACACCCCATTTACTAAGTGAGGCTAAAAACAGGAAGGTCAAAAGTCTTCACAATTATATAATTATCCTCTGCAGTAAAACAACTGAAGTGACCCACTCCAATTGGAAGTGAGCCTGGGCTGACCACATTCAGCTCCGTCATTTAATACGGCTTCCAAAGTTCCAGCTGTAACGAGGTTAACAAGATAACTGGCATAACTGTTGGCAAAAGGCAGCCAATCATTGTTACCTGCAGGTGTTATGATGATAGAGTGGGAAAATCAAAGGCAATCAACTGCATGGCTTTTAGAATTAGTATTCATTTATAATAAAGTCGCAGTGAACAAAGAAAGCGCAAGCCCTGTCCCATATTTCTAGAAAAATACCACTTGTAATGTTTTTTTAAAAACCTCTTTCACATTAGACAGACAGATGATAGAAAGATAGAGAGATAGAGGGATAAGTGAAAGAACAGGTGGGTGGATGGGTAAGTGGGTGGGTAGAGGAATGTATCTAGGATGGATGGATGGATGGATGGATGGATGGATGGATGGATGGATGGATGGATGGATGAATATGTGGATGGATGGATGGATGGATGGATGGATTGGTGAATACATCCATCGGTGGATGGATGGATGGAAGGATGATGGATGGCTGGGTGGAAGGATGGGTGGGTAGGAGGGATGGAGGGATAGATAGAAAGCCAGGAAACCTAAGAACAATGCTTACAAGACTTAGATTCTGTCTGAAGAAAAATCATAAGAAACATTGCTAAGAATAGAAAAGAACCCTTGGGAAAATGGAGATACAACTACATATTGCCAAGACATCCCTTCTCTCTGAATCAGTTTATAGGCTTAACATCCCACGATAAAATCCACAAAGAGGCTGATCTGTTTCTTTTTGTTTTTGTTGTTTTCTTTCTTTTTCTCTATCTTGGAACTTGGTTACATTTTCTCCATTTATAAGAAGAATAAACAAAGCCATTTTTCTGAAAAACAGGAAGGGAGAACTCTCTGGAAGAATTTAACCATCATTTTGCGATCACTTTGATTGTGACAGAAAGGCAAGATGGGTCGTTCAGAATCAGTGGCTCTGAAAGGCAGATGCTGCCACACAAATATGCAAAAAATAATAAACAAATAAAATGAAGGAACTGTGACCCACCCATGCAGGAGGTGGGCCATTCACCCCACAGTTCTGCTCAGATTTACACCTCCCTTCTCCACAAAGGCGTAGAAACCCCCGGACATGTAGGAAACAACACAGAACTATTAAAAACAACTAACATACAGGTGGACATTTCCTACACATGGTCTAGGAAAGGTGTTCTCAGAATAGAAGCCATGGTGGAACCCCAAATCAGAGGGCTGATGGGGGCACACGTCCAAACTGAGAATGAAATGGCTGTAAGCTTCAGACCAGTCACACGAACCCTGTGAGGCTTTCAAACCGCTTCTTCTCAGACATGGCCCTTGCATTAGCATGTTAGGGCCGCTGTCACAAAGGATCAGAGACGGAGCGGCTAAAACACCAGAAATGGATCATCTCATGCTTTTGGAGACTGGAAGTCTGAAATCAAGCTGAGGGCAGGCCTGGTTCCTTTTGAGAGCTGCAAAGGCAAATTTGTTCCATGCCTGTTCTCTCTGCCTCTTCACATCATCGTCCTCCTGTACGTGTGTGTCTGTGTCCACATTTCCCCCTCTTATAAAGATGGCAGGCCTGCTGGATTTGGTTCCGCCCTAATGACCTCATTTTGACTTGATTATTTCTGTACAGAATGAAATTCCAAATAAGGTCACATTCTGATATGTTGGGGGTTAGGATGCCAACATGCATTTGGGGAGGGGGCTGGCCCACAGTCCGAGCCATAACAGAGCCCTCTGGGGCCACAGGGGTGGGTGGGGTCCCAGAAAGTGGCATATGCTGCCTCTTGACCACAGCAAGTGTCCCAATGAGAGAACGCAAGAACCCACCTCTGTCTTCTCCACTTTCCTATCCGACAGCGCCCCCCACCTCCACCCCTGAGCACACCTGACGCTCTTTGCCCTAACAGGCCCGAGTTCCCTCCTCCTCCGACCACTGAAGGTCACCGCTGCCTGCCACGTCGCAGCCACCAAGCAGATACTGACAACCCAAAAGATGAAAAAAAGCACATAGCTCTCCAAGTAGGACAAGACACTTCCAAGCCTGCCAAGGGCTTCACGACATGCTGGAATGAAATCCCAACTTCTTCCCATTGCCAACAGCGTCTTTACTTATCCTTTCTTGGTTTATTTTTTCAATTGTGATAAAATAGACATAACACTACATTTACTGCTTTAACCATTTTAAGGGCACCGTTCAGTGTCATTAGCATATTCATGCCATCCTGCACCCATCTCCAGGACATGCTCATTTTCTCAAACTTAAACTGAGTCCCCATGAAACACTAACCCCAGGTGCCTCCCCCAGCCCCTGGTCCTACTGTCCACTTTCTGTCTCCGTGGATGCGGCTCCTCTAGGGGCCTCCCAGGGGTGGGATCAGACAGGATCTGTCCTTTTGTGTCTGGCTTACGTCACTGAGCATAATGTCCTCATGGTTCATCCATGCTGTAGCAGGGGTCAGACTGTCTTTCCTTCTCAAGGCTGAGTAATATCCCAGTGTGTGGGTATATTCCATGTCTGTTTATCCAGCAGTCACCTATCAGTGGACACTTGGTTGCTTCTACCTTTTGGCTATTGCGAATCGTGCTGCTGTGAACATGGGTGTGCAAATATCTCTTCAAGTCTCTGCTTTCGATTCTTTGGGGTAGATACTCAAAAGTGGAATTGTTGGATCATACAATAAATTCTACGATTAATTTTTTGAGGAACCACCCAAAAAAATCCCACATAGTTGTACTATTTTCCATTCCCCCCCGCAGCCAGGCACAAGGGTTCTGATTTCTCCACAGCCTCACCAAACCTGGGCATTCTCTGTTTTTTTTGATGGTAGCCACCCTAGTGGTATCTCACTGGCCAGTAGTTATTAATGGCATCTGTCTTTTGCCCGAAGGAATGTCAGCCTCCCAGGGTCAAGAACTCTTGTTCTGGGCTACGTCCTCAGAACCTAGAACGGTTCCTGGCACTTAGCATGTGGATTGAAAGCAAAAGTCGACCCATGAGCATCTGGGGCAGGGAAGACAGATTTGAAAGCAGGCTTCAGAGACTGACTAGAGGGATGAGGGAGGGAAAAGCTTCCAGATCGAGGCCAGCTTGGGAGCAGCTGGGTCCTCTTCAGTATGGTACCGATCTTTCTGTAAGCCTCAGTTTCTTCCCCTGTCAAGTGGAAATGATAATGGCATCCACCTCATTGCGTGACCGGAAAGGCCTTGAGATAAGCTGTTCAAAGCGTCTAGCTTGAAGCATGGCACACCTCCCCTGCTAAACGCTAGCTCCCGGCCTCCCCTAGGAGAGACGCAGTCCAGCCATTCCCCACACGGCAAGGTCCTCAGCACACACAAGAGCCAACCCCAGAGGTCTGTGCAGAACAGAAACTATCCAGGGAATGTGTTTTCCACAATGCGAACGCCAAAGGAACACGTGTCTACAGCCCAAGCAAGCTATGGCCTTTAAAAGCCTCCAGCTTTGCCCCTGGCTCGGGACACAGGGGAGCTCACTGCCTTGGCTGGTCCAAGACCTGGGGCGGCCTCTGGAGCAAGAGCCCGGAGCCAAGAAGACACACCCTTGCTGAATGGCAGAAACTCAGAATTGCCCACATCATCTGCACAGCCCGAGCTGAGAAAACTGGAAAGCAGAGGATCTCCACGGAACGTTCTGGCCATTCAGCAAAGACGGGGGAAAAGTTCCTGCTTCTAAACTTCCTTCTGCGAACACCATTTTCCTTCAAACGTTTCGCATTGTCTTGGTAAAGTTCAAAGTCGCTGCGCGTCTGGGCTGTATGTCTGTCACCCTGCAACCTGCCACCCATTCTTCTCCCAACTCCGCCAAGTTCTTGGTCTTTGAAACGGAACGGCTCATGGCAGGGGATCTCACCTTCACAACCTACCAACGTCTCTTAGACTTTTCCAACCAGACGTTGCCTGAGCTGTGTCTCAGGCTTGGCCACCGCACCTGGGCATGAAAAGTCTAAGCAGTCTGGAGTTACAGGGACTCCTAGATGGACCAGCCCCACCATTTTCCCAGCT
Organism: Smutsia gigantea; assembly: GCA_032199065.1. Lineage (NCBI taxonomy): Eukaryota > Metazoa > Chordata > Mammalia > Pholidota > Manidae > Smutsia > Smutsia gigantea. The sequence goes on along the minus strand of JAVSCE010022030.1, from coordinate 32,866 downwards.
CCCCCGTTACTTACCCATTTCTTTCTCCACTCCCAAGGAAATAAGCTGAACAATAATCATCAGTGATGAGGATAATAACTGTCATAACACAACATGCCCAGGGGCAGGAGGAATTCACCGGGCAGGGCACCAAGAGCGCCATACTCTCTGATTTTGGTGGTGGTTACGTGACTGTGGATCTGTCCAAATTCAGTAGACTGGACACTGAAGGTCTGTGAATTTTATAGAAGGTGAAAAGTCTCGATTGTTCGCATTAACTAGAAGGAATAACATGGCAGCAACCATATGAGTGCGTTTATAACAATCATAGAGCTACAATAAGAGCGAAAAATGTAACCACAATGTCCATCATTCTTGCATTATCTCATCTGAGCCCTTGCAACCTTGTGGTGTATTTCCTTCCCATTTCACAGATGAGGACATGGAGGGCCTTTGGAGAATTCCACTAGCTTACCCAGGGTCCCACAGTTATAAGTGGCAGGGCCAGGTTAGCTCCCTGTGCGTCCTGGCACGTTCCAGGTAGGGGGATAAAGAAATAAAACACGACTACAGCTTTTCAAGAAACTTCCACAATGAAACCCTGAAGCCAAGTGCTGTGAGCCACCGTCAGTGACAGAAACACACACACACACACACACACTGCCCACTGACACCCTGCCTCCCTGGACACCCAACAACTTCAAACGAGGGATGTCAAGCCCCTGTGCAACTTTGAACAGCCCAGGAAAGCTAATTTTTATTTTTCTTCCAGGTACGGAATGGTCTATTTATTCCAGTTCTTAACAAAGTCCTTCAGTAATGCAAAGCTGCGAAGTATACGTGTGTGCGTTACGTATGCGTGTGTGAGTGTGGGGTTTTGTTCTGAACAAAACAAATACAGACAACTTTTTTTTAATGTTTGACATTCAACTGCTTCCTCCTTCACTCTTTAATCGGCATTGTGATGGCCTGGCTCTAAGGGTGTACCTACTACACATTAAATGTTTATCTCACAGCCATGAGGAAGCTCAGATTACATTTTACCTTTTACAGGTGGAAAAAGCAGAGGCTTTTTTTTTTTAACTCCCCAAAGGATAAACAATCTGCCCGGAGCTGTTGTCTATTAACAGTGAGTTGAGATTTAAACTCATCCAAGCCCTTCATTGCAACGGCCAAGTGTTGCCTGCCGAGCTGTTTTGCTTTTTATCTTTAATCTTGATAATCTGATGTTTGTGGACACAGCCTTGTCGGTGGAAATTTCTTAACAACCTTCTAAAACTTAGCGTTGTATTCTCACCACTCCTTTATGTTACCAGAATTTATTGCTTTACATCTTTGCTTGGGATTTTTCCCTGGCACTTAGTACGATACACCCTTTCAAGGTGTATACTTCTGTTTGAAATGTGATAAGAAGTCACTAACAACATGGGACCCTTGCAGAGACCCAGTATCTGATCTACAAAAAAAGAACAAACTCAAGTTAGTCCACCTGGCTGGGCCGCTCACAATGCACGCAAGATTGAGTGTGGGTCACCATTTCCATGTTGTTAAAAATATAGCCTTCGCGGTCATTTATAGAAACAGTTACCTCTGGGGAGAGGAAGAGAGTAAGAACGATTGCAAAGGGACACGTGGGGGACTTTCTAGGGAGCCTGGAATGTTCCGCTACCTGACCTTCGCCTTAATTAACTGGACCTTAGTCTCTATTTTTAATTACTTGCTAAACCACGAATGTTTGATGTTCTTTCCTGGAGGCGTGTTTTACATACCATATAGCCAGGAGGAAAAGAAAGTGAGAAAATCGACAATTCAGAGCAATCAGGACCTAGGGATAAAATTTCAAAATACTTTCAACAGGTTCAAATCATGAAAACAAGATATTGGGTTTTGTTTTCTTTTCTCCCTTCTTTAAAATATTTCTGGAAATTGATTTTTCACAGATGTTTGCCAGATCACACGCCAGAGTGGGATCACTGGAGCCCTCAGCCCTGCCTTCTGCCTCGGCGCTCCGCTCGTCAAACTTCAAACCTGGTTAATAGTCTCAAAAAACAAGGCAAGGTTCAACCTTCAGCTTCTCCGCCCTTGAAAGACCCTGAGAAGGTCCTCTGACTGCTAGGATGCTACCCCCTCTCCAAAGATAACCTTCAACTTCTTAAATTCTGACTCTCTGTACTTACAGATGGAAAACCATCCTGGGATCTTCGCTCCAATTTCTGTCATGTGAGAGAGGATTTCTAGAGCTCTAAAGAAATAACATTCTGGGAAGGAGGGAAGGAGGGACAAAGACGTGGAACACAGGGAACGTATAGGCTGCAAAATCACAGAATTGGATATTGTGACTGTGGATAAGTCCACAGAATGTACGGCACAAGTGAACTCTAATATAAACAATGGACTTCAGTTAATAACACTGTATCAATATTGGCTCATCAGTTATAACAAGTGCAGCCACTAATGCTAGATGTTAATGATATAATAATCATCAAGATGTTAATAATAAGGGAAGCTGTGTTAGGGAAGGTGAGGAACTAACTATACAGCACCTTTTTTTTTTTTTTACTTTCTGCTCGATTTTTCTGTAAACCGCGAACTGGTCTAAAAAATAAAGTCTATGCATAAGCAAAAAAAGAGAGTACAATTCTGCAGTTGTCTTGTGTCTGGGGCTGCTGGAAGATTCTCAGAGCCACAACTTGGAGCTAATTAAATTAATAAAATCACTCTGTTCAAAACCGGCTGCCCTTCAACAGGCACTGTTAAGAAAATGACCACATTCTGGATTCCAGAATATATGCATAATGAAACAAAAATCCCAAAAGAAAAGAAAAAAAAAACACAGGCAAGGAATTTTCACTTCACTCCACAAACATATACAGACCCCCACCCCCACCCAAAGACATCAATTTTTTAATGTGGGCAAGATTAAGTAGAATTTAGAGATGCAACTTTGGGTGGCAAAATCACAACAGCCTTCCCTTAGCTGCGGGGTGAGGGGGGGAGTGTATTCCAAGACCACCAGTGAGTGCCTGAAATTGTGGACGGTACCAACTGTGGACGGTATACTGTTTTTTTCCTAGCCATATATCCCTGTGATAAAGTTGAATTTATCAATTAGGCCCAGTAAGAGATTAACAATAACAATAATAGAACAATTATAAGAGTACGCTGTAATAAAAGTGAAGTGAATGTGTCTCTCTCTCTCGCCAACTCCCCCTTCTCCATCTCCTGATGAAGTGAGATAATAAAATGCCTACACATCACACCTACGTGATGACACGTCAGGTGAAGGACGTAGACATTGTCACGGCTTGGGGGTCATGCCAAATGCACAGAATGGCCCCCCAACACAAAGAATTACTCAGCCCAAAACGTCAGTCCTGAGGTTGAGAAACCCTGCCTAGACTCACTACATTTCAAAAAGCAAAAACAAAAATACAAGAGACAACATGAATGGTCAATGCACATATTAACAAGAGGGCCATGTTAGTGTTCAAAAAAACACAAGTTAAGGCCACAAGGCTGTACTCTTTCACACCCTCCCCTCCGATCCAAACTAAAAAATCGGGGTGGGGGGGGGAAATGGTGACCTTTTTTCATGACCGATGTGAGTAAAAATTAACACATCTTTCATTGTATGTCGCTTTAGAAAACAAACAGTCCTTAGCCATTTCGTTTCTCTTCCCGTGTTCAATATTTATTTACGAAATTTGTTTAAACCTGTCTAGGAGGCTATGTTAAATAAGACAAAATTTATGACGGAACTTTGTGTCACTGTATGTTGTGTATCTAAAAAGCTATTAAAAATAGAAGGTTTCAGTCTTAAAAAAGGAAAGGAAATCCTTAGGATCGACACCCTGCTCTCAGCCTCCAGCGGTAGCCAAGACAGGGAAAAGCAGATTCTGGGTAATGGAAGTGATCCTCCGGGCGGATGTGAACACTCCAGCTAGACCCACCGCCCGGGCCCCCAATCCCAACACCGCTCTTAGTCATAAACAATAAAAAAGCGTGAGGAACACAGACTCCAGATGGCAGAAAAAAACCTTTATTAGATTTCAAACGAAAACTCCTACTGTTAATACTTCTAACATGATACAGCCCCATAAAAATAAAGATGAATCACAGGCCATTTTAAAGGAAAGGTGTGACCACATGGCGTCAGAGTAGTCACACTGACTCGCAGAGCATCCTCATACCAAGAGCAAAATCTAGAAATAGAAACGGGGGCCAAATGGCAGGTCAGACTCAGCCCTGGCCCAGCCCTTGGCCTCTCCGACCCACATCACAACACCATGAGCACATGATGAGGAAGCAAAGAGAAAGTGCCTTTGGAAAAACTAGTTCCAGCTGTCCTAGGAGTCGGGGCAGCTGGGATAACAGCACGAGCCTGGGAGTGAGAACGCTCCGAGACAAGCTGGACTCCGGTAGGGCGGGGACATTCTGCCAGCTGAGTTAAGCCTTGACTTTCACACTCCACGTGCACGTTGTTCCCAAGGACAGTTTTGCTTGTGGAACTGTGGATTATAAACTCTGACTTGAATTAGGCTACTCTTCCAGCTCCCTGGCAGTGTTGACAGAAGCCCATCGAACAGTCACTCAGTTAGTTACCAAGAGGCCAGGGGCAATTATAAAATGCAGACACTCCACAGGTCACAAGTTAATTTTTTTTTAAACCCCATCAACTGCTGATTGAGACAACCCACTAAAATGAACAGTTAATTTTTTTTTCCTAAACTTTAACAGCTAGTGATTAAAACTCACTCAACTGGAAAGGCACTGTAGTGGAGTCAAAAAGGCACATGGTTTAAAATCCAAACACACCACCAACGAAATTCCAGTCCTACCCCTGCCCTCACCCCATTCTCTGTGTGACCTTGGACAAGTCGCTTTAGCCCTTGTCAATCTAGGGTTCATCTGCTGTTAGAACCTGCCCTCAAACAAGGATAACTCCTAGGATGGCTATGAAGGTTAAATGACATTATTTTATATAAAGCGACTGAAAGATAGTAGGACTGAAATAGCAGCTTTCATAATGATGATTACCAAAAAAACAAACAAAAAAACCACATTGGAATTACCTTCACAAACTCTTTAGAAAACAATCAAAACAAGAATGTTATATAGCCAGAAATGTGGACAGTGGCTGAAGCCGGGGTCAGCAGTTAAATGCATCACCTTAAAAGCTTTAATTGTATTAAAAGAAGTTATTAAATTCTTCATGCATGCATTCATTCCCCAGTGTATCCCAAAAAGGACTTAGGTGTCTGGTCAGTCACCTAAACACTTCACACCAAAAAAGAAAAAAAAGGCAAAATTCCAAATCTGAACACATGTAAAGGAGACTATATGAACAAGATTACAGCAAGCTTAGTAACATGCTATTAAATCTGAAAATCTCCATGAAATGACTGGTGAGAAAATACAAATCATAACAGTTGGCTCAAAAGGGTCTGACCAAAGGTTCAAAAAATATTTAAGCAGAATTTTCTAACAACCTAATGTGAAATTTTTAAAAAGGCGATCAAAGACTGTCTTCCACAAAAGCTTATAGTGCCAGCTAGTTTTTCCAAGAAATAATTGTTTTTTTCCAGGAAATCTGAGTCCTGGAAAAAACTCTAAAATATTTAAGATGGATATTTGCCTAGTTCATTTTAGGGGGCTAGAATGTCTGATAATAAAACCTGATGAAGGATTGTAAAAACAAAACAGACCAAAAAAACACAGCACCGTTTCATTCACGAACACAGTTGGCAAAAGTCCAAGAAACAAACAAGCGACAAACAAAGTACACGCAGCAAATCAAATTCAGCATCATGCGGAAAGAATAATTCATCACCACCAAGTAGGGTTTACCACAGGAAAGCAAGGATGATTTCATATTAGGAAATCTATTAAACATGGATGTCAGGTAAAACCATTGTTAAATATTTAATATCAGTCTTGAAGCCTTAGTCAATAGAGTAAGATTTAAAACCGAAACGAGAGGCTTAACATTTAGACAGGATTTTTTTTAATGATCAAAATTTGTAGAGGATAAAAATTGCACACAGTGAATAAAAAAAAAAAGAACAACCTACTAATCGCTTTCACTAAAGGATCTGGATTCAGGATAAATAAGCTTAGTCACAGTAGCAATGACTAACAGCAAAAACTGTGACACAGAATCACTGTTGCAAGAAATATACAGGATTAAAAATTTCTAAAAGCACAATATGAGCACATGTGAACAACGGAGACAGTGAGTGCTTCCCTGCATGGAAAGGGAGAATATTAAGGAACTGATTTCTCAAATGAATTTACAGATTTAATACAATTTTTTAATCAAAATCTCAAAGGGTTTTCTGTGTGCTGGAGGAGGCCAAGTTGGAGATTCTTAAGCTCAACAAGAGCAATCAACATTTTGAAAAAAATGTAATAGGAAAAAATGGACCTACCATTAATAAAACATGTTCTGAATCTATAATAATTAGGTCAATATGGCACTGGAGGGAAAACAGACACAGATGAATGAAACAGATCTGACACCCCAGAAGCACACCATGGTTTCTGGTTGAATTGACTAAATGATAAAGAAAACATCTCACTGGGGAAGGCACTGATTATTCAGTAAGTGGAACTCAGGAAATGAAATAACTATTCAAGAAAATCATTTTAGGTTCTCAGTTAACACCCCACACGGTCGTCGGGTGCGTGACCAAGCAGTCAGTCCTGGCTAAAATGTTTCATGAATGCCCACTGCATTTCCCACCCTGGGAAATAGATGGTAGATGGCAACGATGGCCACAAATTCTTCGCTTCCAACCAATAGGTGGAATCCTTCCCCTTCCTTCCCGACTTGCTCTGACCATGGGATAGTAACACACAAGATGCAGAAACTTGAAAAGAGCTTGTGCACTGGGGATTGATCTCTTCCGGCTCTCGGAACTTCAAGACCATGATGTGACCCAAGTCCAAGCTAGCCTACTGCAGGATGAGTGGCCACAGGGAGGAAAACCAAGCATCCCAGCTGTCGGCCCCCACCAACCGCCAGCCATGTGAGTGAGGCCATGCTAGATCAGCCAGCCACCAGCCATCCCACCAGCTAATCCCAGGCACAGCAGGAGGGCGGAGCCTGTATCTGGGGGTCAGCTGGTGTGTTGAGGCCAGAAAACCTGCCCCACTGACCCACAGAATCATGAGCGAAATAAATGACAGTTAACGTCAAGCCGCGATGTTTTGGAGTGGTCCGTTACACAGCAAAAGCTAGCTGATACAAGTTCCGAGAGAAAGTCTTACGTCCTCCCGATAAACCACCTCCCTGTGGTTTAAATTAGACTGAGTAGATTCTGATTCCTGGCAGTTAGAAGTGGACTGATTTGCTCAATGCTGAGAAAGGAAGACAAACTCTGGTGGGGGCTCCCTCCCTACCATCCTGAGTCTATTTCCTCTCCACCCACGCCCATTCGATTCTGCTTCTGTTGAAAAGGCTTCTGTTCCCTTTCCCCAGAGAAAGAGAAGAGGCCAGAAAGGAGCTGACACGTCCTCATTCTCGGTCACCCATTGACATGATGACACCCTCCACACTAGCCACTACACCTATCCCTTCCTTGTTCCTCTCCCCATTCAGAGGCACCTATAATAACCTCTTTGTTATGTCCAACTTTCCTAAAACTCCTTCCTCTATTCCACGGAGTCCCAAGGGGGTACAGAGGTTGAAAACAAATCCAGTGTTTTATTTCATAGTTAAGAGGAAAAACATCAAAGTAGAGAAGAAAAAAAACAGGATTTTTACTTTTATCAAAAGAGGGGATTATCAGTGAAAAGTTGAGAAAAAAACATAGACTGGTTCCTTTACCACTTCCTCATCATAGATGAGGAAAACAGAGGCTCAGAGGAGCATGGACAGCTTATTCATGGCCCCACACAGATAAAGGATTCAGATCCAGGTCAATCTGACTCTAGAGCTATCTTTAACCATGAAATGAAATGTTCTAGAACAATACTGCCCTAGAGCAGTGCTAATAGAACTTTCTGGAAGGATGGAAATGGTCTACCTCTGCACTGTCTAAATGTAGTCAGTGGAACTACAGTGCACAATGCTCGATTTCAGTTCATTTCAATTCATTTCAGTTTAACTGCACACCACCAGTGGAGATACCTTATTGTAAGGTGCAGCTCTGGTATGTCCCCAAGTCGGTTCTGCACAGCCAGCAAAGGTGGGACCCTCAACATCCTGCCCTCTCTGAATCCTACCCACCCACCCAGGAGAAGTGGGATTTGGAAGATCTAAGACCTTACAGGAAAAACAGCATGAGTGAAACGGTGTTGCCACCATACCTAGGGAAGTTTTCTATAAATCATCTAAGATCCTCTAAAATGAAATGGACAACCTGTGTCATTTTACCCTTATTCAACTAGCAAGAAAAGATCCCAAAGAACCGAGTCCCACTGACCATTGCTGACTGGCTAGCACCTTTTCAAGATCTCCTGCACGGAGTCAGGAACAAGAGATTTGCCTCTGTGTAGGCAACATTCACACTGTGGGTCAGGGAAGATTCCATCAGTGTCCTTTTCTGACTTCTTTGATTCGGGATCTTAGCACCTTGGTCTCCTTTAGCTTCCTTCATTCCTCCTCCCAAGACCTCAGGGCCAATGTGCCAACATGTCCTTCACTTCCTCACATCCTTCCACTCCTAATTTTTATTCTACCAAATGCCCAATGCTGTTAATCGCAATTCCCTACAGGAGACACTTGCAAATGTATGGGACAGCCGGAAGTCCTCACACCAAGTCATGCACTGCACCAGGCCTGTGGGTCTCTTCAGAAGGTATCCCTTCAAAACTGTGAATAAAGTCCGTGAAGAATTATGCCCTCCTGAACCACCTCCACGTTTTTAAGACAATTCTCCAACTTTATTTTCTTCATCAAACTCATCCCCACTTGGGACATTGTTTCTTTCCCAGGTTCGCCTATTGTTTTCCTCCTGACGTTTTATCTCCAGGTTTTCGGTCTACTCTGTCCCTTGTACAGCCACCAATCCTAAGATCAAACTTCTTAGTGTCTTTTTTTCTTGCCCTTGTAAAATTCCTTTGCAAATAACGTTCATACCTTGCCAGCTTATAAAAATAATTTTCTTAGCAAAGCTTGCCTTTGCAAAGAACACATGGTTTTGTTAGGAAGTTCAGTCTGTGCATCGTTTATCATTATCACTCAAAAAGGGAGGCCAGTGAATATCACTTTGTGCATAACAAAATGTTCAGATTTTAAAAAAGAAAAACATAATCAAAGAGCACACCATCACCCACAGTCATGCTTGAGGGAAAGGGTGGTCACTAGGCTATACATTTGTTCTATGTGCTTTTCTGAATCTGTATTTTCTTTGATAATGAAATGGTTTAAAAAAATAAATAAAACCAAAAGGAAAAAGAAAGAAAGGGAAAGAAACTTTGACCAAATATGTTAAACATAGAATCGCCAAATGGCCCAGCAATTCCACTCCTAGATGTCATACCTTCCCAAGACAACTGGAAATGAGGAATCAAACAGAAGCTTATATACAAGTGTGTGCATTTGATTCACAATAGCCAACAGGTAGAATTAACTCAAATGTCCATTAACTGGTAAGTGAATAAACAAGATACAGTATATCCATACAGTGGAATATTATTCAGGAAGGAAAAGGAATGAAATCCCGATACATCTATGATAAACCTCAAAGTCATGTGTAGTGAAAGAAGCAAGACATAAAAGGCCATATGTTGTATGATTCCATTTATATGAAACATCCCGAATAGGTAAATCCACAGAGACAGAAAGTCCATCAGTGGTTACCAGGGGCTGGAATGGAGAATGACCGCTAATGGGCAGAGTTCTTCTGTGGAGTGATGGAATGTTCTGCAACTAGATACTGGAGATGCTTGCATAGCACCGTGAATGTACCAAATGTCCCTGATGGCGAATCTTACATGTATTTCGGCACAATGAATAGCACTGTTTTTTAAAGAAGAGGAATCTTGACTGCTTCAGATCAAGCCTGTCTTGCTTTGCGTTATCTCCTGCTATGACAGCCAATTTCTTTGCAGATATGAGAACCCTTAACCTTATCACCACCCACGAGGTAGCCTGTGACAGGAGTCCTGCTCGGTGGTGGACAGGCATGCTGGTGGTCGATAAACACACTCCGCGCCAGCCCGACTAGGCCCTTATCAGATCTTCCAGTGAGAACAGTTTCCTTCGCAGGGGAGCACTCGGAAACACTCTGGAGATAAAGCTCATCAAGGAACCTCCAGAGTCAATAAGCTTGGAGGTCCTTACAGACCCAAGACCCAATGACGGGGAAAAAACAAGAGGCAAAGAAACTTCTATAATAAAAATGCGAAATGACCCTCTACCCCAACCCTCCAGGCACCTGTGACTGTGGGCTTTATCTACAAGGTGCACCCCAACACCGACATAATGACTGTGCACCACGCTGTGCCTCTGGGTCCTGGGGGTCCTGGGGCTCAAGGCTGTGCTGGGAGATCCACTTCCCGAGCCTGGAACTGGAGGACAGTGGTCCAATGTGCTGCTACTCACATGGTCCCGCCCATGTCAGACTGTCGGGGCCCACCGGGAAGTCCCGCCCATGTCAGACTGTCGGGCCCCCCAGGAAGTCCCGCCCATGTCAGACTGTCGGGGCCCCCCCGGGAAGTCCCGCCCATGTCAGACTGTCGGGGCCCCCCCGGGAAGTCCCGCCCATGTCAGACTGTCGGGGCCCCCCGGGAAGTCCCGCCCATGTCAGACTGTCGGGGCCCCCCGGGAAGTCCCGCCCATGTCAGACTGTCGGGGCCCCCGGGAAGTCCCGCCCATGTCAGACTGTCGGGGCCCACCGGGAAGCAGATCTTTTCTCGCTTGTCTCCCACTCTTGACATGACTTGTCTCTCAGAGCGGTCAGACACTTATCCTGAGCCGGCTCAGATGCTAAGCTGAGACAGGGAGAGGAGAGAGGAGGAAGGGAGGGAGGGAGAGACAGACAGGAGCAGGGGAAGAAAGGAGAGAGGAGGGAGGAAATAAGGGACCTAATGTGAAGCCCCAGGACCTACCTACACTGGCTCTGTTCGCTGGGAAAAAGAACTTTCTACTGGGCACAGGCGTGTGGAGTCACAGGAACCAGCCACAGTGTGCACTGGGTCCCCAGCCTGTCAGCATTGAGGTCCCCAGGACTTCCCTGGGGCATTTCAGGTATTCAGGCACAAAGAACAGATTTTAATTCCGACAAAAGGTCTGGTGACTTGGTGGGAAATAACTGGTCAATGAATTCCATCAAGCGCGAGGGAGAGAAATAAAAACTCGTCAGACCAGTTACCCAGTTACCAGACAGCCACCTTTCCATAATTGTGTATTTCACTCTATCCCCACCTCCTCCCAAAGGATTGGGCCAACCGATTTCGCTGGGTGACACGGGAGCTAGATGGGTGTCTCTTGAACCCCATCCAGGAAGCTACGCACTGGTTAGAACTGTCAGTCTGCATCCTCACCACTAAATATTTAGACAGTACTGGCCCCAGGGTGCCGGGTGACCGAGAGGCCAGCTGGTCTACCTTTCTCCACCGCATCCTTGAGCCTACTAAAATGCTTCCTGCCTACCTATTTTGGAAGCTTGCAGTTATTTCTTTGACTTGCTCCCAGACTCGGCAAGGACTTTGGGGTCCCAGCAACATGCCTGGCTCAGCCCGGCTGTCCACTTAATATCAATGGAAACATCCCTCCTGATCTCTCCGTCGCTCCCGCGGGAAAACAGTCGGCTTTCCCAGCACACGACGGTCTGAGTCTCTCTTCATAGCACGAGGCACGCTCCTCACCAAACACCTCTGAGCTTCTTGCCATGCCACCCCTCCGAACACCCTCCCTCTCACCCTCGAAGCGTCGTCTGCCACCCAAACAAAAACACACCTTTGGAGCAACTCCAATCTGGGACGACTCTCTCCTTCCGCAAATACCAATGGCAACTTATCATCTATCCTGGGGAGGGGAGGTAGGGACCGGGTTCTGGGAGGGGAATCAGAAACACCCTCCCCAGAGCACTTATTCTTTCCTGCTGTACAAAATCCGATCCTCTCCAAAATGTAAAGTTCATTTAAAAAATTCCAATCATCTCCGTGATAAAAATGGTAACACGACCGTGGAATTTTTTTTCAGTACGGTGTTTTGATTCTGTCCTGGGTTTTTCTAAACATCTTTGATAACGCCAGAAGGAATAAATAGGAACAAAAAAACTCGAACGGCCCATCATCCTCTGTCTTTTTATTATCATTGTTAATGATGATTATTCAATAGCCCTGCGCACGTCAGATTTTCCTATTTTCTGCATGGACGGCAGTGACATAGCCACAGAGGAATTAAATTTATCGATATTCTGCAGCGTTATCTAGAGAACATCATGATTTCCAGGTGCTTTGGCTGCAAACGTGCCTAGAACCACTGGTCGGATGACTTTCCTATTTTCTGCATGGACGGCAGTGACATAGCCACAGAGGAATTAAATTTATCGATATTCTGCAGCGTTATCTAGAGAACATCATGATTTCCAGGTGCTTTGGCTGCAAACGTGCCTAGAACCACTGGTCGGATGACTCACTTGGAGGGGGAGGGAGGCCTACCTGACCTTGTGACATTTCCGGCTGGGGATGCTTCTAACTTTCACTGAAAACAGCCTCTACCCCCAAAGGTGCCCCTTGTCTTTATAAAGGGCATAGCCAAGAACAGAGGTCAGCAATATTTTTTTTTTCCTGTAAAGAGTCATACAGTCTCTTGTTGCAACCACTCTGGGCATTAAAGCAGCCGCTGGTGATACATAAATGAATAAATGATCAAGCATGGCCGTGTTCCGATGCAACCTGAGCTAGGACGCTGAAATGTTCATTTCATATCATTTTCACCTCCCACCAAATTGTATCCTTTAGATTTCCCTACCCACACACATACACAGACGAAACCTTTTGAAAGTCTAAAAAGCACTTTTCACTCACAGGTCATACAAAAATCGCCAGTGGGCTGGCTTTGGCCCGTGAGTGGAGTTTTGCTGACCTCTGGTCAAAGGCACCAGATAAACCTCAGGTCAAACCACTTCCCAGCGAGGTCTCCTTGAGTACATTTCCTAGTTACATTCAAGCCTCGGTGTCCCCTTCTGTAAAATAGGAGTGACGTCCTCTCACGGGCTGCGGTGAGGATTCCGTGAGGCTGCACTTGTCAGATTCTTAGCACGGTACTTAGCACATAGGAAGTGCTCAAGAGACACAAGCTAGTAATGAGCAGTCAAAGATGCCATGCTTATCTAGACGACAGGGGCTGGAGACACAATAAATGCCACAGTCCCTGTCTTCAAGAGCTCTTCGCCTGATGGAGGAGGCAGCTATTGAAGATGGGATGAGAAAAAGCTGTCGGAGAAGGCAGCCAGAATGTTGGCTGGGGCAAGGTCTAGGGCAGGGCGTCCTCTCCCGATTTCTTTGTTTTCTGCACCTCACCAACTTTCCGCAGTGACCCCAGGACAGCACAATGGTTATGAGCTCAGATTTTGACCTGGAGTACCCATGGTTCGGGGTTCGGACCCCATTTCTAACAGGGCCTGGCATGACATAGGCATTCGTTGCCAAAAAGATTCTGAATATTAAAATATCAAAGGCAGAGTTTAAAAAAAAACATAGAAAAAGAAAGTTTCCATGTGAACCCAACACTTCTGCCTAAAAGCAAACCCTTGAAGAATGATGATGCATGCATTTAAAAACGTAACATAAAACAGAGAATTTGAAACGAGAACATACGCTCAAGACCCTCCTCCTTCTGCCCCCTGCTCTCCTGCGATGCTGCATGGGGAACCGTTGACCAGTTTCCTGGCACCGAGCATGCCCGGCCTCACCCGCCTCTCTGACTGGCAGTAAGCAGCCGGGGTGGCCTCTCAGAAGAAAGAAATGCCAGTGGGTTTGGCTAAAGCACCCACCCCTCATCGGCAGGTCACAGTGGGCTCTCCTCTGCCAGCCCCAAACCCAAAAAGAAATGGAGCCACGCTCTGGCAGGTATTCACCCAGCTGCTGGTCTGCCCAGAAAGCGCAGTGGACCCATGGCACTTACAAGAAGCTTCTAGAACACTCCCAGAGGGCCAGGCGCTAGGCTAAGAGCATCCCCTGCACCATCTCGTTTAACCTCCAAACCACCACCCTGATAAACCGGCCTCATAATTATCCCCATTTTTCAGATCAGGAAACTGAGGCTTGATCCAGCTCATGACCAGCAAACAGCAAAACAGACTCCAAGGCAATTCTGCTGGACTCCAAACAAGTCTTGTAATCACTTGGAAATGGGTCCAGAGAGGCTGACCTTTGGGGCCTGAATGATATGCCGATTTGGGAGGTCGGGAGATAGTCTCTGACCCTGAATGCTAGGGTATGGCTTCAACCCATGCTTTCTCTCATGACTCTCCCTACAAGTCACATATTTAATGTCTGAAGGGGCCACCAGATTGTCCTCTCCGAGGAGGCATGGGCTGCTGCCTCCTGTGGCTCCGAGTACCCCCATGCCCGGCACACAGTGGCGCTCAACAAACGCATTTCACGCTCCAGCTCGCTCAGACTCCATCTCCACTCTGCCCACACAGGGCTCCTTGCATGTGGCCTCTCCTGATATCTTCCCCCAAATCTGTGATGGGGAGATAGAGAAGAAGCACCCTGAGCCATACCACAGTGATTTTTTTCTCCTTGAAATCCCATTAACCATCGAGAACCTTCCTTTGCTGTCTCTGCCAAAAGCATCATTGTTTGGGGGACAGGTGGAAGAGGGGACCTGGCAGGGAATGCTTAAACTAAATCCATAGGACAACCCAACCCCTTCATCCCAAATGCTGACCAGACTCTGGAAGCTTCCAGAGCCTCACAATTATGCAAGAAAAAGACGAAGGCTGCAGCCACGCCAGGACATGCTGGAGAGGATTTCTAGGAGGCTAAAGGAGTTGACAGATAGCTGTGATGGCCTGTGACTGTCACCTAAAACAAGAGAGTAGCCTATAAAGGCTCATGTTGGTCTCTTTGGTGTTCAAATCCCACACGGTGTTAAATAAGCCTTCTAAAGCCACAGCAACGAGGTAACATAAACATTTTTAAAAATGGATTATGTACACGGATTTTTATAGCACGTTATTCACAATAGCTAAAATGTGGACACAACCCAAGTGTCCATTCATGGAGGCATGGATACACACAGTGTGTCCATCCGCACACTGGAATATGACTTAGCCTTAAAAAAGGAAGGATGTTCTGACACCTGATACAACGTGTCACTTGAGGACATGGTACTCAGTGAAATAAGCCAGGCACAAAGGACAGATCCTGTCTGATTCCACTCCTAGGAGGTCCGTAAGGAGTCACACCCATACTGAGAAAAAAGTGGATGGTGGGACCTGGGGCTGGGAGAGGGGCTGGCAGTCAGTGTTTCGTGGGGGCTGAGTTTCAATTTGGGAAGATGAGAACGTTCTGGAGACGGAGGGTGGGGACGGCAGCACACCGTGTGGATGTGCTTCATGGCGCTCGTCTGTGCACTTAGAAACAGTTAAAATGGTATATGTTATGTTTTGTGTATTTTACCATAATAAAGGAAATTGAAGGGGGGAACAAAAGCCAGAGCTGAGTTGCACCCAGTAGACAGGGGTACTGGTCCAAAGATAATCGTGTCTTGACATCTGTTACCAGGACAGGACAATGCTCCACTCAGGGGACCCCACCACTGATTGCAAACCAGGAGCAGCTGGCACTGCCGCCAGATGTCAGGGCCTTGGTACCCTGCCGGGTGTCAGCCACAGCAATACATGGAGAGCAGCACGTTCCTTTATGATAAAGGAACTGAAAAAACAGTTCCTGTGCTGAAAAAACAAAAAACTCTTTTGCTTCTCACGAGCAAAGGAGTAAAAAAAAAATAAGATAAAAGCCGCCTTGAAACATCAGGGGCATTTCTGCAGATAATACCGTCCTGGATATTTTGACTAAAATGGATACAGAAACAAATCCACAGAGGAATATCTTAAATTATATCTCAAGACATGTGAGCCCAGAGCATTTCAAACAGCACTTACATTTGGAGAATTCAGTGTTGGAATAAAAGAGAGTTCACTGTTTTCCCTGATGGCCCAGCTAGAAGGACTCACCCATTTCTAAACACAGGGGACACCCACTCACCGTCCCAAAAAACACACATGCTTTTTGTATGTCTCAGACGTGGCACAAACCCCAGCTGTCTTTTACTAGCTGTGTGGCCTTAGGCAAGTTAAAGTATCTCTCTGGTCGCTCAAGTGAGGATAAGGGTGCTCCCTTGGTAGGTGTGTGCCCTTGTAACACGGCAGATGCTACACACCCTCTCTTCCCCTCGGCAGCAATGAATGCCCACCTCCCCACCTCCAGATTGTCTCTCCCAGTTTACTCATCCACACCCACGCCCTCCCCACGCCCACTCAGAAGTTTCCCTGTTCTCCTCCACAATGTCAAACTGCCAAACCCACAGGACGTCTCTACTTCTGCTAAGACGGTGCCCCGGCTTTAAGCCTCTTGCTCACCGTAGTTCAGCTTCTCTCTGTCCCTGACCTGCCAAGGTTCTCAAGACTTTTTCACAACATAATGATCATCGTCCCCTCTCCCAGCCACAAACAACGAGGGTCACTTGCCCTTCACCGTCCAACCTCTCAGAAGAGGTACAGTCTCCATTCTCTCAACCCTCCCCACTTCTGTTGCCTACCACCCAACATCTGTACCACGGAAGGGCCACGATATGGTCCTTACTGACAATTCCATACATTCTTCCCAGGACTCACGTGTGTGGCTTCCCAGTAGCTTGGGGTTCAGGTGAGAAGACCCTCTCCTTTCTGCCTTGCACTATCTTTTGTGCTACCACTCTGAAGCCATCCACTCACTTTGTCCCAGCTCGAGCTCACATTCACTAATTCTTCCCAGGGAATTTCACAATGTATGAAAGAGCCAATGAAACAATAAACAGGCAATGCATGCGTGTGGGGCAGCGGCGGTGGGGGGGACTTTCCTAGATATCAAGATGTTGTAAAACTACAGTGATTAGAACATTAACCACCCAGTGCAAGGAAAGACAGGCGTTTTTATGGATACCGGGAAACAGACCCTAAATCAGTGACAAAGGGATGCATTTCTGCAATAACTAGCACTGAGATCCCAACTAGTTATTTGGGAGGAAATAGACACCCCTCCGAAACATGCACACAAATAGATTCCAAATGTCCAGGAGGAATTTTTTTTTCAGTGATAAGAATTAATATTAAAATAGGAAATTTGGAAAAAAAAGTATTCATGTTATGTGTAAAAAGGGACTTTGGAAGCATAAAGGAACAGGAGAGGCATGCAAAACTCCAACTCGGAACTCCATAAACATTTTAAGCTTCTCCGGCAACTGACACCCAGAGCATTTTCACCACTGAACACAAACATCTGAAAACACTATTGGCAAAGGGTTAATAGTCTTCATCTATGAAAAATGCATACCGATTAATATTTCAAAAACCACTAAGGTACTAAAAGATAAATGGACAAAGGATATGAACAGGAAGAGAAAACCCAAATGATAAATAAACATGTTTTAAAAGGCTCAACCCTGATAGCAATCAAACAATGACACACATTGGCTCCTCCCTCCAATAAATTATGAAAGATTTTTCAAACGACACTCCAAGCTGGCCAAGGTGTTCCCTCTCGGCCAATGCTAGGAGGAGAGCCATGGCTACATTTCCAGAAAGCCATTTGGCAATTGGTATAAAGGACCTTTGACCCAGAAATTTCACTTCTGGCAAAGCAAGACCTGAAGAAACAAATGCTCGATAAAGCTTTGCCCCAAAAATGTTCATCCCTCTCTTTATGAAAACTGGAAATAATCTAAATGCCCAAAGACAGGGAACGTTAAGTAAATTAAGATACAACAGAAACCACTAGAAGAAAGTACCCCCAATAATTGTGGAATAAGAATTACTATTTTAGCTCTTTTTTCCTTTATGCATTTCTTTTTCTTAACGTCTGCCATAAGCAATCCTACGCCCATAATCAAATAAGAAATAAACCTGTTTTTCCTACTACTAAACCCATACTCATCCACTCCTACTGCTCTTCCAAGCAAGAGGCACATTCAACCGTCTAGGACAGGAGTTGGCAAAATCCGGCCCACCACTTGGCTTTGTAAATAAAGTTTTATCAAAACAGCCACACCCACTTGTTTCCTGACTCTTGCGGCTGCTTTCCTTCTACCCTGGCAGCAGTGAGTCTTGCCATGGAGACCATACGGCCTGCAAAGTCTCAAGTATTTAATATCTGAGGCTTTGCAGAAAAAAATCTGCCATCCCCTGGTCAAGCAATTGCCTCCAAGCTTCTCTCTAATGCACAAGGCATGAGAAACCGCTTAGAACCCCATGAAACCCAGCTTACCTTTCTGGCAATGGCTGTGTGTCCAACACCGTTCAACAAATTGCCCGTTGATGACAGTGGCAGGGCAGTTGGTCTTGCCCTTTGCGGTGCCGGGGCAAATGTCCCCACACTCCTCATTGTCGTCTTTGTTTAGCACGATGTAATTATCCTCCACGGAATCCAGGATGCGTGACCAGTCAATGGTGGCCAGGTAGCAGAGTTCATTGTTCTTCTCGATGCGGACAGAGCCCCGGGTGATATTCATCAGGTTGTAGAGGCCAAGCTCCTTCAGGTGAACCATCTCAAAGATGACCAACGCGTAGTTGAAGAAGAGGCGCGAG
Source organism: Smutsia gigantea (assembly GCA_032199065.1). Lineage (NCBI taxonomy): Eukaryota > Metazoa > Chordata > Mammalia > Pholidota > Manidae > Smutsia > Smutsia gigantea. The sequence continues at coordinate 14,138 of JAVSCE010022030.1, read as the reverse complement.
CCCCGGATGACCGTGAGGTTAGGGAACAGGCCCTTCAAGCTCTCCAGCCCATAGACCCGGAAAAGCAGCAGGTAATCGGTGATCATGATGAGTTTGGGGAAACTGAGGTCTCGGAAATCCTCGGGCCTCGTTTTGAACATCAACAGTATCTGTAGATGCCCTTCGATGACGGAGCAGTTGGCCAGCTCGTGCAGCCTCGTGAGGTTGTTCCGGATATCCATGCCGGGACACACTAGAAGTGGAAACAAGCAGAAAGTAAGGCAGGTGAGCAAATACGCACACCACGGACGGGTTCTAAGAATCAGCGGCAGGGCCAGCTTCGTGGGCGTGCAGCCTGAGTCCCACGCTCGCTAGGAAGGGCCCCGCCCTTGGCATTAAGAGCATTAAGCTCTTTCATCTGTCTTGAAATCTTCAAACACTTTGGGTAAGGGGTCCTGCATTTTCACCCTGCACTGGGCCCCTGCAAATTCCACAGACCACCCCGACTAGTGGCTTTCTCTGGAAAGTGTCTGCACCTAAGTAACTACTTTCAAATAAAAATAATTCCTTTGGCCGTAGGGGTAGAAGCCTTACGATGATCACATCCAGTAGGATGCCTTGGAAGTACTGGGATTACAGGGGATCGAGTAATGTGGCGTGTTTACTTGGGGAAAGGACAGCCATCCCCTGTGAGTCAGTGTTGAAGATCTTCAGGAAATGGATGTATGAGGATAAAGTTGCCCACATCAGAAATGGGGCAAGGAGAGCTGAATCCGTTTTGCCTACACCCACCTCATGGACTTGCCTTCCCAACCAATCTGCCTTCCTTCCAGGCAGGCAGCCAAAACCGAATTACCTTTCACCCAGGTGTGCCAAGGCCTTCCCAGCCAGTCGGATTGCCCCTGCACACTCTGCGTGCCCACTCCCCTGAAGGTGGTCCCTCCCCAGCTCCGACACCCTCCATGGCTCTCCATGACCCTGCACTTCCCCGTCCCTCCTGCCCATGCGCCATACTACACAGGCCTTCCCACCACTCTCACACAACTCCCAGGCTCTGTGTCCTCCCCAGTCACACGCCCAATGAGGAGGAGTGAGTGGAATCATGTAGGTAGATACTTGAGCACACAGTAGGCGCTGAATTCATGTCAGCTATTTTGTTCTTGTTTATTTCTCCAAAACATACCGCAATCATGTCCAGGCTCTGTGCCTTCTCCTTGTGCCCCTCACGCTCAAGTTAACATTCACCAAGATCAAACTCTAGCCTAGACAGCTTCTCCTGGCCACACCCATGTGCCCCCACAGCCTTCAGCACCTGGACGGTAAGGCTCGGCCCACAGTTCCCATTACTTGATTCCAAGACACAACATTCCCCTAATATCTTTGAGGCAAACAGACTGTTCTAAAGAACGGTAGTAAATCCTCTTAAAAATCCACCCTGACAATAACTCGCAAAGGCCACACAGATTAGCAAGAAAACGACAAGGCAAAAAACTGGGGAAAACAAGAGCCACAAGGTTCCTAGGTCACATTCCGTACAGATTAGGCTAAATCAAGGGAAAACACACACGCACTCGTGTACTCACTAGGACGCTGAGAGGCGTGTGAGGAAGACAAGGACAGGCAACGCAGCCCCACACGCTCATGACCCCCACACCCAGTCTAAGGCTCCCAGCTGCCGCCACGCGCACGGCATCCATGTCTAGCGATGTCCACGGTGCTCCACCATCGGGCCTCCCAGCAAGCCCCACCTGCTCCAGAGAAGAGAAAACTGGACGTCCAAGAGACCACACCAGTTACCCGAGAGCACTCGGCCCACCAGCGACACGCAGGCTTGCCAGATTTGGCAAATGAGAAATGCAATCTGAATTTCAGGTGTAGGCAACAAGTACTTCTTTAGGATAACTACATCCCACCACTGTTTGGGGCATGCTTATCCTTAAGAATATTCCATTGTTTACATGAAAGTCAAGTTGAACTGTGTGTCCTGTCTTTTAACCGGCAACATATGGCTCAGATTCAACCACAACTCTGGGCTTCTCAAGCCTCAGCCTCATACTCTGTATTTTTTGCACACACACACACAAAAGTGGTGCAGGTGCAAAGAATATTTGCCCTTCATCCTCTCCAGGTGGTGGAGGGACCAAAATCAGAAAGAAATGTGCTTTCAAAGATTAACCAGCTGCTGGACATGAGGGAAATGCAAATCTACCCATAGTGAGATACCATTTCACCCCAACCAGGATGACTAAAATAAAAAAGATGAACAATAACAAGTGTTGACGAGGATGCAGGGGAAATGCGGGGATGTAAAATGGTATGGCCACTGTGGAAAACAGTCTGGCAGTTCCTCAAAAAGATAAGCAAATAGTTACCATACGATCTAGTAATTCCACTCCTAGGTAGAAAACAAAAGAAATGAACACATACATCCACAGAGAAACTTGTATACAAACGCCCATAGCAGCATGATTCATAACATCCAAAAGGCGGAAACAAGCCAAATGGCCATCAGCTGATGAGTGTACAAACCAAACGTGGTAAATCCACACAACGGAATATTATTCTGTAGCAAAAGGAATAAAGCACGGATACACACTACAGTGTGGATGAGCCTTGAAAACATGAGGCTAAGTGAAAGAAGCCAATCACAAAAGACCACATATTGCTATAATCCCATTTACATGAAATGCCCCAAATGGGCAAATCTATAGAAACAGGAAATGAATTAGTGGTTCCAAGGGGTGGGGAGAAAAAAAAGAGTGACATCTAAAAGGTATAATGTTTCTTTTCCGGGGAGACGAAAATGTTCTAAAATTGACTGTAGTGGTGGTTGAAAATTCCGTGACTACATAGACTAACAACCACAGAATTGTAGGCTTGAAACAGGTAAATTGTATGACAGTGAATTAGATCTCAATAAAGTTGCTATAAAAAATGAATTGACTATAATATTAGAAGGCAATAAAAATTTGCTTTTTTAAAACATCTCCAATGAATCTAATTCAACTCATTAAAGCCGTATGTGACCCTCATAGTCTACAATACAGCGATTTACTGCTGAGACAGAAAATACCCAGAGGATGCTAGAAATGGTGCCAAAAATAGATGTAGGGCCTTCTGCTGACTTTCAATACTTCTGGGTGGGAATCCAAGGATGCTTCAAGTTCTTAGCATGTGGCCCTTGGCTAATCGCTCTACGCACAGGTAGAGAAACTGGTGACATAGCTAATACAGCCACCCCCACCTTATCCGTGGTTTTGCTTTCCTTGGCTTCAGTTACCCAGGGTCAACGGCAGCCCGAAAATATTGAATGGAAAATTCCAGAAAGAAACAATTCATAAGTCTTAAATTGCACGGTGTTCTGAGAAGCATGACACCATCTCAGGCCCTCTCCTCCGACTCCCACAGGACGTGAATCATTCCTTTAGTCTGTGTGCCCATGCTACCTGCCTGCTAGTTCCATATCATAGGTGTGTATGTGTAGGACAAAACAGCATATATAGGGTTTGGTACTATCCGCAGTTTCAGGCATCCACTGGGGGTTCTGTGACGTATCTGCCATGGGTAAGGGGGCGCTACTGTATTTTCTGAGTACTTATGGTAGAAAGCACTCGGCCCACACTGGCACACACATCCTCTTGCTGAGTTCTAAAAATAATCCCCAGAGCAGAGGCTATTTTCACACCCATTTTGGGGATGAGCAAATCAAGACGCACACAGGCTGTTTTAAGCGGTGGCACTGGGCTTGCAGCTCTGCCATCAAATGCGAAGTCTACGCTGTAGCTACGTTACCATTTCATTGGCTTTGTTTTTGCAAAAACAGGCCTAATGAAGAAGCAGGTGGATGTGACTTAAATAAAGAAACAAATAAATCGTTTTCATGCGGGGATAACCTGATGGAAGCTTGTTGATTTTCTTCATTCACTTCCGCAAAATCTGCCGAGGACCTGGTCCGTGCTGGCTGTGGGGAAGTCACAGGTGCTGCCCTGGACCACAGACTAGTTAGTACCCATATCAACTGAAAATATACCCAAGGAGGATGCCCTCAAGGAGAGTTTTAGGATCTAGAAGAAATCATAGAAACAAGCTATTTGACTCGGTCTGGGACAATCAAGGAGGGCTTCTTGGAGGAGGTGATGCCAGGTCGAAAACCTACACAAATGGTGCATAAGAATCATTCAGTTCTGCCTACTTCACTGGAAGGTCAAGGACAACAGCAAAATCTAGCTCATCTCTGTGGGTGACCTGGGTGTACAGGATCTAGAACAGTGTTAATCCAATAGAAACAGCATGTGAGCCACATAGGGAATTTTAAATTTTCTCTAAAAAGGTAAAAAGAAACAGATGAAATTGAACATATTTGATTTAACCCAATGTATCCAAAAATTTCCCTTCCGCATGTAAGTTGTACTGAAAAATTATTAATAAAGTACTGTACAGGATTTTTTTCACACTACCCCTCCAAAACACCATGTGTTTTACACATGCACCATGCTTCAATTCAGAGGTTAAATTCTCCTCAGAAATACCCATTCTGTGTATTTGGATTTCATTAAAAAGCAGTATAGTGGCAAAAGGCAGGTTCATATCCCCAAGTTGTTCCAAGGATGCTAAAGAGTTTTCAAACAACAGAATTGAGTATTGATTTTTTTTTTTTACATTTAGGTAAAACATTATATTTGCATTTAAATTAATTAAAGTTAAATAAAAGTAAACATTCAGTGGTGCTGGCCACAATTTCAAGAGCCCATGTGGACACTGGCTACCATACTGGGCAGAGCAGATATAGAACATTTCCATCAGAGCAGAATATTCTGTTGGGCAGTGTGGTCTAGAATTTCCTTCTTGGCCAGAGGAATCTGAGAATTTTCCAGGAGATAAGCCTGACCAGAAAGCCATCTCGGATAGTGTCTTCACCCCCTGGTTTTCTCTCCAGCATGAAAACACCAAAAGAGAAATATGCAGGGGCAGAGAAGACACAGAGAAGCTACTGAACATTCTTTGCAATGTCCGAGTTTGACACCTTCCGCCTTTGCTCATGAATGTACTCAATTCCTTGGTCTCTGCATTCTTCAAACGCTCCCTGGTGACCTATTCTGGGGCCACACGTTCCTCTCCACCTTCTTTCCTGTTTTAACGCCACTTCCTCTTAAACGCAGGGGTCCTGTACCAACAAGTCTTGGGTTCAAGGTGTCAGGCCACCACCCACACCAGCTTCAGGGCACACTATACACCCAACAGATCTGGCCTCCTTCCCAGTGCCAACACCTGCCAGCTACATAACCTGGGGCCACATCCTCAATCTCTGTGTGTCTCAGTTTCCCCACTGCCAACGATGACAAAAACATCAAGTAAGCTTTGAATACAAGAGAAACGGGGTCTGGCCACATACACATGGCCTTTCATTGGTGCATGCGTGGAGCGAGATCTCTCCTGTCCTTATGAGGCCACCAATCCTACCGCATTAGCCTACTCTTAGGGCCTTGTTTAACTTTCATTTACCTCCTAGGAGTTCTGTCTGCAAACAGGGCCACCTCGAGGGGTAGGGGCTTCAACATATGAATTGGGGCTGCTGGTCTTGTGACGTGGGGAGCTCCGGACCTGCGCCCTCCGGGCAGGACCCTGCTTCTGGTTTTGGACAAGCCCTTCCGTCTCCAACCCATGAGTGGAGCAAGATCCTTTATCCATGTAGTTATCACACACAGCATGTCCCCAGGGGAGAGATCAGTGTCTGTGGGGACTCAAGACAGATACACCCAGTCCGTACGGAAAGGGGAGGAGAAGGGGTGGGTGACAAAGCCAGAGAGGAAAGGAAGGAGGCCTCTGAGCTGGTTCCAAGAGGAAGAAGCAGGTGTCCCTGGGCAAGAAGGGGGAAGAAGTGGGCTAGAATGACAGGAAGTGTGTGCAAATAACGCAGACGCACGAAGAACAGGGAGCCCCAGGGAACCAGCGTACGGAGGTGCGCCCACGGGCTGGGGGAAAGTCACACTGCACGCAGCTGTACCAGGCTCGCAGGCCAGGGGCGGGGACTGGGCTGGCAGCTGCAGAAGGACCCAAGCGGTAGAGAGAAAAATCCCTGTGTCAGCAGAGTGGGACAGATCTGAACAGGACGCGCTGAAACCGACGTTACGTACAGCGTGGCCTGAGGGCCTATCGCAGGGGTGGGTGCCAGAAAAGGGGAGACCACAGGGACACTAGGGAATTAACATCAGTGGGACTTGGTACCCGATGAGGTGGACAGGAGGACGAAGCGAGGGACACTCATTAAGGGACCTAGAGAGATGGCGATGGGGGGGGAGGAGGGCATTACACTATTTAAGGACAAGGAACTAGAGACGGGTCCCAAAACCCACAGCCACCCTGACACCAGCGCCTTCTCTAAGCCTGTCTGAAAGCTCTGCAACACCTAGGTTCATTCCTCCAGTCAGTTCTGTAGTTTTGTAATCCCAAGGACATTGGTCATTCGATGACAGGATCAAAAGGGGCTTCGCTGCCATCTCGGGAGTCCCACCGCCTCCTTTACACAGACGGGGACAGGAATGCCACATGGGACACAGGAAAGAAAACCACGAGAAGTCTTACATACAAGATCAAAAAGGAACTTCGCAGAAAGAAAGAAAAAAAAGTAAAGGTGGTTTTGATACCGTGCAACTGTATATAATTCGGAAGGGGCATCTCAGAACTCATCCTTTTCTGATCTTCTGCAAGGAAACCGGATACATCTTTGAAAACAGACTGGCTGCGAGAAATCATAGAAAGGCTGTGCGAAAACCAGTTGCAGCCCCAGTCCGTTATCCCTCTGTGTCCAGCCACTACCTCTTTCCACACTGCTAACCAACCAAGGCGCTTCTTGGGAAGTACCTATGTTTTCCACATTCTCACAAAGGCGTAGCAGAGAAGCGAGAATCTCCCGGTGACAGGCTGTTTGGTGTTCCTAAACAACAAACAGAGGCTACCGTATAAACCTGAAATGACACTACACACCTACGGAACTGGAGAAAAAAAATCCAGATTTGAAGTCAAACTTTAATCCTCACTAATATGCCATGAACTCCCACTGGAACTCATATCCAGTCTGCATTTGGCAACACAGAACAGCAAATCTTCCTCTGTTGAGAAGAAATATCCCAAAAGCCAGGAAGGCACTTACAGAATGTGTTTCTAAAGTCCCGAAAGCTACCAGGACCCGTCCCCAGCACCGGAGTGTGCAGAACACGGGAGACCCCCCCACCTCGGAATGTGGGCCAGGGATTTGGTGCCCTCCCGTGAACTTTCATGAGGTAACCAAGGATTTATGCAGAGATAAAAACATGACAAAAAGGGAGTAAGCATTCCAAAAGATTCTACATGGGCAGGGACAAACTGAAATTCACAAATTTTAAGCCACAGTGATGGGAAACCATCTACAGCCAATCCTCAGTACTTTTGGTAGTTATATTCCATAACATTCTCTCAAACACTGAACTAGCAAATTCTGGACCCAAAAGCCATATTGTCCCCAGGGGAAATACAAGGTTAGGTTCCTGCAAGCTCTGGCCATGTATTTTTGTCAATCAACCAACACAACTTTGTCTTGTGTATGTTTCTGTCTAACGGACACCTTATTTATAAATATACATTGTCGATCCATGAACTTTGAACTCACAGGCGACAGTACTAAGCAGTCTAGCTGGTGCCAGAGCAAAGCTTATCTAATGCGTGTATGTTTCTCCATAACGCACACGGCAGCCTTCTTACATGAGACAGCACTTCAGCACGATGGATGGGGACCATCTAAACAGCACACTCAGGGACAGAAAGCCCAAAAATGCAGAAAATGAAAAAAAAAGGACACTTGGTTTTAATCCTTAATGATTGGATGAATCCACCTTCCCAGAGCTGACACGAGAAGGCAGATCCCAATCATGCCAGTTGGGTGAGTCAAATCTTCGATGCCCTGCACAGCCCCACCAATGGCCGCTAAAGCCTTTTCAGTACCCATCTTGGAATTAAAAATAAATTTCAGCAACCAGGCGAATTCACAAATACGGAATCCATGAATGGTGAGGATCTGATAAGTGCTTAGATCAAAATTTCCGATTTTAAGACCATTAATCCAATTACGAGACAGCTTGTAAACTCCAGAGAGAAAACTGTAGGAACAGAGGAGAGATGAGTTGCGAGGGGTTAGGAGTTGGGTTGGTGTGATATAAAGGGGTGTCCGGAGAGTCTGGGATGGTTTTAGGGACAAAGTCTTGCAGGAGGACTTGTGTTGTCTCCTTTTTATACCTCGGTAATTCTTTTTTTTCCAACAAGAATGCATTACTTGTTCTGTTAATTAAAAAAAAAAAACATAAAATAGCATCCGATGGCAAAACATAAACCGAGAGCCGCCCGTGACGTGTGAATAGAATTTAACACAAGGGGTCTTGAGAGAAAAATCTCAGAGCAGACACCACGTTCCTCTGGGTTCTATGGGAAGACCGGACTGCAAGGAATCCTCATTCAATGCCAAGATGACTTTTTAAATAAATAAATCTGAAGATCACACACACAGCTAAGGAAGAAGCATCGCTGTTATTTTCTCGCCATCAGAAACCAAATATTCAGGGCAGCCAATGGTATAAATTTCTTTAATCCGGCTTTCTCTGTAAAGGGGAAAACACAGCCTCCTGGGGTGTTTGACTGAACTTCATTCATTCATGCTGTACCGGGGACCACACAGGGTATTAGGCATCTAACATCAAGATCCTCACAGAGTTGGTTCTAAATCAGGTGTCACTAAACGTCCTCTGTGAAGCGTAAATATTTTGGTGGGCCATGCGACTGCAGCTATTCAGCTCCTGCCATCAGAGCGCAAAAGCAACCATAAATGACGCGTAAATGCCTGAGTGTGGCTGGGTGCCAATAAAACTTTATTTACAAAAACAGGCATGGGCAGGTGGGATTTGGCCCCGCAGCTGCAGTTTGCTGGCCCCTGTTCTAGATGAAGAAGTTGACTATATGTAAATTAAAAGTGGGCTGAGAGAGGGTCAGAGCTGGGATTGGCCCTCTGTGAAGAGAGAGCTAACGTGCTAGCCCAGGGGGGTATTAAGTGTCTGTAGGCTGAAAGAGAAAGACTCCTGGGCAGCTGGAGATCCTAGAACAAATGGGAGAGAGCAGACACCCAGGTGGTTAAGTGACTTAGACGAGGAAAAGGTTATCTCCCTAAATGCAGTGGTTCTCAAATGGGGATAGTTGCGGTGTCCGGAGAGACGCTGGCTGCATGATTGGAAGGAGATGGCAGCTAGTGGCAGCTGGTGGGTGGAGCCCACCAGACGCTGCTCAGTACCTTACAATACACAGGACAGCCCACCTCCGAAGATGATGCAGCCCCAAATGTCAAGAGTGCTGAGGCTGGGAGGTTCTGCTCTATGCAAGTTAAGAATGGCAATGAGTTGGGGACTGTTCGGGGCTCACCCCAATGACCTCTGTGAGCGAGTGGGGGCAGGCATGAGGGGCTGGTCTCCAGAAAAGAAGCAGAGGTTAGGGATAACCTCAGGGATGTGACAGAGCAGGCAGTCGTTCTGCTCCCAGAGTTCCAAAGCTCACAAGAGAACACAGAGGAAACATCTGTAACCACCCTCAAGAAAGGAGTATTTTCAGCAAAGACGGGGGTCTGCCTCACCCCTCAATTCACTGGCTCACTGGACGCCCCACCACCACCAAAGCGCCATGGGTGTTTAATTAATCCCACATCACCTTCATTCTCTGACATCACAATGCCCCTCCCTCCCCCCAGTAATCTCCAGCCAGAGCCAGCCAGTCCAAGGAGAAATTGGGGAGGAAGCCGTTACCCAGTTCAGCGAAGCAACAGAGACTGCCAGGACAATGCACTGGGGGAGCGCATCCCATATGATATCTCCGAGGAGACGTCATGCCTTAAAAGTCACATTCATCTCCCTCCGCCCCACACCCCAGCCAAAACGCCCCATTGGTTAACGCTGGAGATTAATGACCTGTAAAGTTTTTCACCATTCCCCAGCCCTCCAAGGGGGTATCACATCCCATTTAGTTGATAGGGTTTTGTTGACCATTATAGCAGGGCACGGGTGGGGAGGTTCAAAGCCAAAAGAAAAATCTTTTATGAAGAAAGCGGGGCCCTGCAGCCCGACTAGCAGGGGTTCTAATCCTGGCTCTGCCACCTAGTACTATATCCCCACCTGCAGAAAGGGATAATAAAACCCACCTCGTAAAATTGCGGTGAGGATTAACTGAGATTATATATGCAAAGCATACAGGGCAGCACCTGCCCAGTGTTTGCACTTATTAGCATTAGTTAGGTATTATCTAGGGAATAAAGGAGCCCGTGGCTTGGGTTACTGGTGAAAACATGGAAGACAGGAACCGAATCAAAAACAAATATGAACCAAACACCTACTATACACCAGACACCGTTCTAGGCTGTGGAAGGGTAGCAGTAAACAAAAAATATATAAGCCTCAGCCCTTGTGGAAACTGTGACTATGTAAAGAAGTGGTAAATCTGTCTACTGACCTCTGGAAGCCTGGGCACACATTCACAATTAATCACCAAGCTACAAGGAACAGAAGAGCAGGGAACCACACATACACACGTGCACACTTATAAATACAAAGTATCTACACAAAGTCTAACTCATCTTGGATTTTCTCAACAAGAACCCAAACCACTGCCACCCCTCACTGAGCACCCGCTGTATACCAGGCACAAGGGGGCTTCGAGCCATTGCGTAACTGGCAGAGGTGCTCGGCACACCCAGTTTGTTAACGCCAGAGCCTGTGTGTGCTTTCCCCGGTACCTCATTCACCATCAAGGAACTTAGGAGCTTCTGTTTTTTCCATCCCCGACCCCTTCCTCATCATGACTGATTTCCTTTTATGGGAAAATCTGAAGAGGGAACCCAATAGATATTTTTAAAGCAGGGCCTCAGACACCAGGGTGGGAAACCTCTGCTACATTCTCTTAAACGAGTCTTCATTCCTTGTCCCACAACCAGAAAGGGCTGCTATCAAGCCCAAGAAGGACACTGGGGTTAGTGGGGGTTTCCCTCTGCTGCCAGCACAAGAGGTCCAGGAAGGAAGTCCATGGGGCTAGGGGATAGGAGAGGCTCACCCAGAATTAGAGACCGCCCAGGGCTGACAGGTATAGACCCCTTCTGGAAGGGCACAGCTGGAGGCAGGAGGTTATGAGGGACACATGGGACACAGGGCAGCAGTCCAGAGCCTTGAGGGGGCACCACTGGAGAGATTCAAGTCTCCCTCTGGTACTGACTTTGAGGCAAGTGAGTTATGGGTCCGTCCCCGAGTCTCAGTTGACTCCCTTTGAAATGGGCAAACACTCTCCAGGGGCCACCGTGAGGGTCCAGAGAGAGAAGAATGACCAGCGCGGCGCATTTGGTGACACTAACTATAAGAATCCTGATAAAAGCCGCCACTCCTGCTACTACAACTGTGCAGGAGTTTGTCTCGGACATCTGGAAACAGAACCCGAAAGTGTAAACAGGGACCTGAAGTCCGGGGTGACCACGGGCCTAGATTCAAGGGGGCTGGAGGAGTCTACAATTCCCCGCCCCAGGCACCTATGGGCACCGACCCCGGGCTCCAAACCGTGTGCAGTCCGGGCTGGTAGTGGCTGTCGGAGGCCGCCTGAACCCAGTGACCCCCACATCTAGGAGGCGACCCAGAGAGGCCGCATGTTCCGTCTCTGGAGCGAGTTGGGCTCGGGCAGGGCCCGGCACGGGTCCGAGGCGCGCTCGGGAGAGGCACCCGCGGCCGGGCGGGCACTGGGGCAAGGTTCCCCCAGCCTGGGGCCCGAGCGCGGGGCGCTGAGCCGCGAGCCCAGGCGGGCAAAGGCCAAGGTCAGCAGCTTCCCGCCCCCGGCGGGGCCGGAGCCACCGTCCCAGGCGCCCGCCTGCCACCCAGGGGGCTCTCCGTCCCCAGCTTGGGGGCTCCATTCCCTCCAGGATCCCCTCCCCACCGCGCTGCTCCCCGCCCGCTCCCGGACCCCCAGACTCACCCTCTCCGGGGTACAGGTGGCCCGCGGCGCCCCCCAGCAGCACGGCCACGGCCACCAGCAGTGGCGCGGCCGCCGCCCCCCGCCCGCCCCCGGCGCCCATGGCTGCGGGAGCGCGGGGACCCGGCCGATCAGAGCGCGCGGCGCGGGCGCGCGAAATGCTCAGGGCTGCCGCCCGAGAGGCCCGGGGACCGCGCGCCTCCTCTTCGGCGCCCGCCAGTTTCTCCTGCTCCTCCTGCTCCTGCTCTTCCTTCTCCTGCTCTTCCTGCTGATGCTCCTGTTCCTGCAACTCCTCCAGCTCCTGCTCTTCCTCCTGCTCCTCATCCCTCTGCTCCTCCTTCCCCTCCTGCTCCTCCTCCTCCACGTGCTCCTCCTCTTCCTCCTGCTCATCTTGCTCCTGCTCCTCCAACTCCTCCTGCTCCTCGTGCTCCTGCTCCTCTTCCTTTTCTTCCTCCTCCTACTCCTCTTGTTCCTCCTGCATATCCTCATGCTCTTTCTCCTTCTGCTCTTCCTCCTACTCCACCTGCTACTGCTCCTCCTCCTTCTCTTCCTCATCCTCCTCCTGTTCCTCCTGCTCCTCCTCATGCTCTTCCTGCTCCTGCTCCTCCTCCTCCTCCTGCTCTTCCTCCTCCTCCTGCTCTTCATGCTCCTGCTCCTCTTCTTCCTCCTCTTCCTTCTCCTCCTTCTCCTGATCTTCCTCCTGCTCTTCCTCCTCCTCCTCCTCCTCCTGCTCTTCCTCCTCCTCCTCCTCCTGCTTTTCATGCATCTGTTCCTCCTCCTGCTCCACCTGCTCCTCCTGCTCCTCGTCCTCCTCCTCATGCTCCTCCTCAAGCTCTTCCTGCTCCTACTCCTCCTCCTGGTCCGCCTTCTCCTCCTGCTCCTGCTCCTCCTACTCCTGCTCCTCCTCCTCCTCCTGCGCCTCATCCTCCTGCCCCTCCTACTGATCCTCCTCCTCCTGTTCTTCCTCCTCCTGCTACTCCTTCTCCTCCTGCTCATCCTCTTTGTCTTCCTGCTCCTTCTACTACTTCTGCTCCTCCTCCTGCTCCTGTTCCTCCTCCTCCTGCTCCTCCTATTGCTCCATTTGCTCCTCCTCCTAATGCTGATCCTGTTCCTGCACCTCCTGCTCCACCTGCCCTTCTTCTTCCTCCTCCTTCTCCTTCTCCTGCTCCTCCTGCTCCTGCCCCTCCTCTTGCTCCTCCTGCACCTGCTCCTGCTCTTCATGCTCGTGCTCCTCCTATTCCTCCTGCCCTGCTGCTCTTCCTGCTCCTGCTCCTCCTCTTGCTCCTCCTCCTCCTTCTCCTGCTCTTCTTCCTGCTCTTCCTCCTCCTCTTGCTCCTCCTCCTCCTCCTCTTACTGCACCTGCTCCTCCTTCTGCTGTTCCTGCTCCTCCTCCTGCTCCTTCTACACCTCCTCCTCCTCCTCCTCCTGCTCTTCCTGCACCTGTTGCTTCTGCTCCTCCTGCTCCTCTTCCTGCTATTCCTGCTCCTCCTCCTTCTCATCCTGCTCTTCCTGCTCCTGCTCCTACTTCTGCTCTTCCAGCTCCACCTCCGGCTCTTACTGCTACTGATCCTCCTCCTTCTCCTGCTCCTCTTGCTCCTGGTGCTCTTCCTGCTCCTCCTCCTACTGCTTCTGCTCCTCCTGCTCCTGTTCCTCCTCCTGCTCCTCTTCTTCCTGCTCTTCCTGCTCCTGCTATTCATGCTTCTGCTGCTTCTCCTGCTCCTACTCCTGCTCCTGCTGCTCTTCCGGCTCATCCTGCACCAGCACTTCATCCTGCTCCTCTTCCTCCTGCTCTTCCTTCTCCTGCTCTTCCTGCAGCTGCTCCTGCTCCTCCTCCTCCTCGTGCTCCTCCTCCTACTCCTGCTCTTCTTGCTCTGGGTCTTCCTCCTCCTCCTCCTACTCCTTATCCTCCTGTTCCTCCTCCTGCTCCTCCTCCTCTTTCTCCTCCTGGTCCTGCTCCTCCTGCACCAACTCCTGCTCCTCATGCTCCACCACCTGCTCCTCCTTCTACTGCTCTTCCTGTTTCTCCTCCTCCTCCTGCTCCTCCTGCTCCTACTGGTCCTCCTTCCCTGCTCCTCCTCCTCCTCCTTCACCTCCTCCTCCTGCTTCTCCACATGCTCCTGCTCTTCCTGCTCCTGCTCCTCCTCCTC